>PVJI01009092.1:0-67261 GCA_004026765.1 Micronycteris hirsuta
TAAAGTAAGGATCCTACTTTAGAGAAATTTTGTGAAGATTGCATTAGATAACTATTAAAATACCTAATATGGCGCCTGGCACATACTCAGAATCCACTTACCATTGGTTTTGGCTATGGACGCTATTGTTTCTGGTTCTGTGATTAAAATGGGTATGTACCAATTTTTTTGTTCTTATTCCTTTGTCATATTTTTCCTTGAGAATTGCAGAGACTTTGCACCCTATAATTTTTTATTCATTTCTACTTGTCGACCAAGACATGGTTAAAGAAAGCTCTCTAAACTTAGACTTCTTAAAAGAGAAAAAAGGGGGAATATGTTTGAGCCTTTTCTTAATCTGAGCTAGCTCAGTTCTATATTTTGAGTTCTTCGCACAGGACTAAGAATCAGGATCCCTGCAGTTCCTCTTCCCTCTCTCGGGGAGGAGCTGGGTGGATTTCCACGTAAGTAAATAAAGTAATAACATAGAAAGCATGCTGGAGGCTGAGACTCTGGTCCTGACCTTGTCCCTCTCATGCCTCTAGTGATCTTGGGATCTTTACCTGTGTGCCCAAGTCTGTCTATTTATAAAATTAGGTCACTCAGGAAGATATCTATTTCCTTCCTGTTTTAAAAGTATATGGTTCTATATTTAAATGATATATTTCATGTAATCAGTTCTGCAACTTCTATGGTTCCCATATCCCTTGCCCAGTGCTTTGTTGTCTGTCCCTCTTTAAACGATATTCCCTCTGGAATGATTAAAACCTTCTAAATGAAGGTTTTCCCTCATTCCTCCTGGCTACCAATAAGCCTGGAGCTAATGGTCAAGGAAAATAGTGGTAGCTTTTGTTAGCGTGAGTTTTCTTGTACAATGATACCCTTCTCCATGTCCGAATTGTACGGATTTTATTATTTTGTCATTGTTCTCAGTTCAGGTAGCATCTGCCCTGTTGCAGGTCACCCTGATTTTGTTCATGCTGTTGCTGTGAGACCCTTTGTAAGTTATAAATATTACTCCCGCGCCTCAATTCCTTCAGAGCCATTTAGGGGAAATAATACCCCTTGTACCAATTTTGTTATGAGAAAAAAGGGAGCTGTAGATACAAAAATTAAAGAGATAACATAATTTTTAGATGCCACTCTTAGTTATTAGTATTAAAAGAGCTAAACATAACTCCAAGGGGCTACTAATTAATTATTAAATAAGTATCTGGCACTGAGATTAAAAAAGCATCTGAAGCCCAGTTGCGGTCTTGTTCAGAGAGTCTGGTTTCGGTGTTTCTCACCTGAGGGGGAGGTAATCACCGTGCTGCTCCCCAGAGGACTGCGTTGTGTCACTGTGTCTGATGGATGGCAGGCTCCATCCTTACAGTGTTCTTGTCAACAGGGATATGTCATTTGCCAAGTGGTATGGAGAGAGTTTAACCGGCTTTTCACGTGCTCTCCTGAGCTCTGGGATGGACAAAGGGAGAACTGTATGAGAGCCCAACCCTCTGTGAAACAGAAAAGCACACGAAGATTATCTAATAGTGTTGTTTGCTTAGTCTGCCTCTACTGATACTTTTATTAGTGACTTGAGCATGCTGACTACGTCCTCGCGTGACACTAAATGCATTCCTGAAACGTGGCTAAGAGCACGGCTTTGGAGAGATGCAGACCTGGGTTGGAGCCCAAGCACCTCCATTCACCATCATTGTGATCTTCTGGAAGAACTGAGACCAAAAATCGAATGCTATAGGGAGATAGGTTTACTCAACTCATGAGAAGGAGGAATTTTCTGTAAAAAAAAAAGCTTAAATGTTCTTCAGTTGCATGAAAAGTGCCTAGGACCAAGTAGGAAATTGTGTAGATCAAGAGCTGTTGTGTGTTTAAATCCACTTGTAAATTCTGATTTGAATTTGAGTATTATTTGCTCGCACGCTGATGGCAGTGGGCAATGGTCGATGGGTGGTGATGATTTTCCTGCACTTGGTACTCGTCAGCTCAGTTCTCGTACCCACTCCTAGGGAGCTGGAGGAGAGTGTCACTGATCCTGATGGACAGGGACACAGGAGACCAGGCAGGGGAGGCTGTTGTAAGGCACAGCCTATGAATATGGAATAAAGGAAGTGGTGACATTGAATCAGAAGAGAAGACCACTGTAGTTTGTGGACATGTCTTTAGTGTCAAGTATGTGATCAGAACACCTTTTATGAAAATCCTGAAGATACAATCAGATTCACTGGTTGAAGCTCCAAAGAAATTAACTTTAGCCTTATATATATATATATATTTTAAATCACAGAGAAAAGATTGTGATATTAGGTTGGCCTGGGTTAGAGTCCCAGCTTGGCCACTTACTGTTATCCTGTTATATTACTTCAGTGCCCTGCGCCTCAGTGATCTCACCTGTAAAGTGGGAATAATATTAGACTCTACCTCAGAGGGCGCCTGTACAGACTAAAGTAAAATAATACGTGCAAATTAATAACAATATTTGATACATAGTACACATTCAATAATTGCTAGATGTGCTAGTGTTATTAATAGTTAGGTCTAGAATATAATAAAAGTGAGGCTGCTTCAAGGAGAGATAAGGTAGTTGTCACTGGATATCAGTTTTTAAAAGTCAGGAGAGAGGAGGTTCAGAGGGGATTTGAACATGGGTCATGGGTGTTCATAACCCTGTGATTCTAGAAGCACCTCTCTGGCATCATTCTCTAGGCACCTCCAGTGCATTTCCACTACTGCCCTGTTCTTTTCTGGCCTTTTCTATCCTAGGACCCCCATCCCCATGATGTAGTTAGGCATCTGCTGGACCAAATTTAGCAGTCTTCCCACCATATAATTATCTGCAACTGTTTGAGCAGTTACATGCCTAAATTTTTCATAAACTACTTCATGCTATAATACCAATGGCTAATCATAGAGCTTTGATTATAATCTCTTCAGCTCTGTCTCCTGTTCACAACTGATTGGCCAGAGCTCATAATAGTAGCAGACACTGAATACAGGGTGGATGCATGAACAGAGAAGCAAACTAATGGAATTTCATGTGTGGGAGTAATATCAGCAATCATCATACTTATTAACACAGTATTTCCTTCAGTGCCTAAATAGTTATCTTTAATATCTCTTCCAGGTGGTGTTTAGCCTCTGCTTGGAAGCCTCCTCCAATAGGAAATTCATCACCTGTTCAGGGGTCCCATTTTTCCCTTGAGCAGGACTATTAACATGGACTTGCACATTTTCACCATATTTCAACTACATTGTATTACTTGGCTAATGAATTAATGGAATGACCCTTCCAGTGATATTTAGGAGGCTCCTGAAAGCACATCCTTTACATAAAAGTAATTTGCCTTTTGAGGGCAGGATTTCAGGCACCAGGCCGACAGAGGGAAAAAGTGCTAAGCTCCTGCTTCCCAAATGCCAGATCTTATTGTTACATAGGCGTCGGGGTGCACAGGATGACAGGTGCTTGCAGGATCGCATATGACAATAAGAAATAAATTTTGTACATCAGTAAGTATGTGGGAGATGAGGTGTAAGCTATGATAGAACTAAATACATGTTAGTCATGCTTCATGAATATAGAAAATGGTTGTGCAAATTACATTTCTTTCAGTTTCAAGAAATGCTATAGAAGTGAATTGTTGTTTTTTTACTCTTTTAAGTTAAACTTTAAAAAAGAACATGAGAATCAATTTATTTGAATCAAACATTAAAAAGGGTATTATCATAAGCAGCAGTTAAGGCTTAAATGTCATCATTTGCTTTCTCCCTGAAAAGCATTTATTTGCCATCCCATGACTGAGCCGTTAAATTGGCCACATCTGGAGATAAACCAAAGACAATACTATATCAAACCTATTGTCAGAGGGCACATCTGCTTCTCGAGGAAAAAAAAATAAGAAAAAGCAACCAAAGAAAAATCAAAGAACCACAATAAATTTGTGGAGATGGGTGGGAATCTGGTTACCATGGAGAGCTGTTGGATTAATTTGCATTCCATGCATCATTGGGTCCCTATAGTATTAGGATGTTTCTTGACTAGGGTAGAGACTTCTACAGAGAGAAATACTGTCCCGAGGCAAAGCCCAGGTAGATTTGCGAGTGCGTGCTCAGCCTGTAGTGGTCGTGTCCCTCTGCCAGCTGCCACGTCACCCCTGGGGGTGAGCCCGAGAAGCCGTGTGGCTATGGTGTGATCCCATTCCCTTCTTGTGGCCATAGCTGACTGAGCACACCAGGGCACGCACCTGATCTGCAGGGGATCGGTTGGGTTTTCTTAGGTATTTCGAATTTGGATTGAGACATGTCTCATTGTGGCTGGTTTGCTTGAATAGAGGAAATATATCTCGGAGCTCCCAGGAAGTTGTGTTCATCCAAGTGCCTGGGAAGAAGATGGGGGAAAGATGCAGATAGATTATAGCCACATTCCTGAATGACTTTCCAGTCTGTGCTTTTAGACCCTTCGCTGTCCTTGGCTTTTAAGAAATCAACAAATATTTTCCTTGTGTATCTCACTTACTTGCTTTTAGATATTTGAAGTCAGTTTCTACAAAGTGGAAGCAAAAGAACACCAACTTAAAAGGTCTGAAAAATGACATTATCTCGGTTTCTCAGTTGTCAGTGATAATGTTTCTCAAAAGATTCAAACAGGGAGCCCTTATTCCAAAATTCCTCTGTACTGGCTGGTGAGGAGAGGACAGAGAAAATATAAATTTCAGTATTATTTTCTTCTTGTTCTCACATCACTGCTTTTTACGTTAATACCACATCTACTCTAGGCTTGGCCAGGAAAAGTGAAGTCCAGTGGAACTAGGCTGTGTTTCTTTAAGATAAAAACAATTTCAGGAGGACATTGTATTCCAGTGATTTCATTTCAGCCTTTACTGAAACAGTAATGTTCCTCCTGATAAATGACCGCCCCCATTTCTCTTAAGATGGTAGCAGCAATTGCTCTTTTAATTAGATGGCAGCTTCTCCTTAGCCTAGAAAGAGTTTTCTTGATTTTATGTTATTAGTAAAATTAATAATTCACTGATTAATTTTCCATTTCTGTCTGGAGTGAGAGAGGACACAACTGTGAGATTCCGAGTCAGGAAAGCCTGAGAGGGTTGAATTTATCATAAAGCTCCCGGCAGGGCCACAAGGTCCCAGAAACTGGAATGAATCAGCGGGTCCGGGCGAAAGTGCAGCTTTCACGGGAGCGCTCACTCCTTTACGACAGGCCGTTCTCTCATTTGCTGCAGCCTCTGCTTTGCCAGATGCCTCTTAAGCCGAGTTCACACCTCTGTTGTATGGAAGGTAATCAGTATGACCCCAAACACACACACACAGGTCTGTGGTTACCCATCTCCATTTGCTTTCAGATGAAAGTTCCATGTGTTTATGCAAATGCGAACTTTAATTTTGTGTTTATTAATTTTGGAAATTAAAAATCAGACCTTGGAATTAGAAAATGTTCTTATCTTTCAGCAGGCAGTAGAAGACAATTCTCATTAAAATTCAGCATTAAGAAAGCAAAGAATTCTATTAAAAATTGGCAAAAGATCTGAACAGATAGCTCACAACAGTGAGATACCACTACAAACCTATTAGAAAAGGCAAAACCTGAAGTCAACGGCAGGAAATGCTGCCGAGGCTGCAGGGCAGCAGGAGCTCTCTCGCTGCGGGGAGGAAAGCAAAATGATGCAGCCACTTTGGAAGGCAGTTTTGCAGTTTCTTACAGAAGTAAACATATTTGTACCATATGATTCAGCAATTACACTTCTTGGTATTTACCCAGGTGGGTTGAAAACTCATGCCTACACAGAAATCTGCACACAGATGTTTATAGCCGTTTTATCCGTAATTGCCAAAATTTTAAAGCAACTAAGACATCCTTCAGTAGGTGAGTGAATAACTAAACCATGGTGCTTCTAGGCAATAGAAATGAACTATTAAGCCATGAAAAGACATGGAGGAGCCTTAAATGTTTGTTACTGAGTGAAAGAAAGCAATCTGAAGAGGCTGCCTACTGTACGTTCCTGACTGGAGGATGTTCTGGAAAGGCAAAACTACCGAGACAGTCAAACAGTCAGGGGTTACGGGGGAGGGAGGGAGGGATAAGCAGAGCACAGGCTTTTAGGGCGCTAAAACCCTTTTACATGCATGTGTCATTGTGCCTTTATTCAGACCCAAGGCATGGACGGCACCGAGAGTGAACCCTGTTGTGAACACCGTCTCCGGGTGACAGTCTGTCACTGTGTTCCTGCACAAATGTGCCATTCTGGTGCGTGTCGGTGGTGGGGAAGGTTGTGCATGTGTGGTGCGGGGGGGGGGGGGGGGGGGGGTATGGGAACTTTCTGTGCTTTTCTCTTGTTTTTGCTGTGAACCTAAAACTGTTCTGAAAAATAGTTGACTAATTTTAAAAAGTTGATCCCTAACAGGCACAAAAATCAAGGTAGAACCTAGATCTTACAGTTTTGATATATTTAAACATGCTTTTATTAAGGTTATGCATGAATAAAATAAAACCTCTTTCTCTCTTTCTCTCTTTTTTTTTTGACTCTTCAAAGAAGGAGAGAGATTTGAGCACAGAAGAGAAAGCCATGAAAATCCAGTAATAAAGGCCTGAAAAAGCTTAGTGGCTTTGGAGCTTAGAGTTCAGATTTCAGAGCCGAGAGGGGAGGCGAGAGGGGACAGAGAGAGGTCAGGGTCAGGAGAGCCCAGTGTGGAACATTGAGGAGTTTAGACATTCAAAGCTGTGCCTTTCCAGACAATTCGTAACCCACACGTGACCTGTCTTAATGAATTCCACAGACAATCCTGACTACGGTTACGGTTCACATACAATTAAGTGCTAGCATTCTGCTGAAATGTGGTGGTGGCGGTGGGGGGTGGGGGTTGTTCCTTTCTCTTCCCTACGCCTCAGCTTCTCAAGTGCATGAATACAGTCTGGGGCCAATGGCTGCTGTGGTAGGGTGGCCCCAAAGGACAACCTCCTGTGCCCCCACCTTTCAGAACAGTTTGGCCTGGGAGGTGCTTCCCCCTTTTCCTTCGGAAGGCTCACCATTGGGTGCCCGGTCACACAGCTGTGATGGGTGATGTCCGAGGCAACTCCCCACCCATCTTTGCCACTCAGACTGTCCCCTTTTCCATCCTCACTTGCCTTCCGATTACCCACATTCCCCTGCCATCTTTCAAGCAGTGCTTCTTTGTTGTTTTCTCACAAATATCAGGGTGCCAGCGGTTGACAAAATTACATAGGCTTCAAGTGTAAAATTCTATGATACATCATCTGTATATCGCATTGTGCCCACCACCCGAAGTCAAATCTGCCTCCATCACCATAGGCTTGACCCCTTTACCTTTCATTTCCCTCCCGCCGGCCCTCCATCTGGTAACCACCATCCTGTTGTCTGTGCCTGAGAGTTTTTGTCTCTTTGCCTTGTTTGTTCATTTGTTGCCTTTTTGAAGTTTGTCCATAAAAGCTCTGCGAATCCAGCAGCTTTTCCATTTGCATATGTCACTATCATGCCCACGGCAATCTGCACAATAGACAGGTGTGCGTCCAGGAAGCTCCGGAGACGAGATGGAGCATAGTGAGGAGGAAAGGCTACCTGGAACGTTTAACAGTTTATCGCAATGTAAGTGCTAGCACCGCACTTAAAAAAAAAAAAAACAGCCTTTTTAATATTAGCTCTTAGAAATCTTTGAACAATTTGTCTTTCAAAACGGGGAAGAGGCATTAGCTGTAACTGATGCTGTCTACAGGATGCAAGGGCGACAGATAGCTGAGTGCTTGGGAAGATGGGGAGGCAGGCGTTCCGTACAAGCGGACAGGATGCTCCTGAGCAAGGTGTGAGCAGGGGGGAGGTGCCAGGCTCGGCCTCTCATTCAGGCCCGGGACCAAAGCAAGAGCCCACAGCAGACCCTCGGCAACACCGAGATGCATCGGGGCAAGGAATGCCCGGTTTCCGTGAGGGCTGGGATTTTCTTCAAGATGCGGAGAGACAACACTTTCCCCTTTCTGATGAGCATTTCTAGAGAGTTAGTCACATTCAAATTCAGCTCACATTTAGTATGGGCAAACTGTGTATGAAACACAGTATAAAACATTTTCACAACTATTTTGTTTGTGTAACAAGCCTGGGGAGCAGGTGTTTAGTTCGCAAATCTTCCTACTTCTCTCCTTTCCTTCTTTCCAGCATCTCCAGTACCTCTCAGTACCAAGCCAAGAATACAAGGAATCACAGGGCTCTGTCCCTGCCCTGGCAGAGGCAGGGAGGGGGTCAGCACAGGTGGCAGGGGGAAGAGGCCCCCTGGTGGTGGCACAGCACTTGGAACAACACACCCTCGTATTGGGGGGCATGTGTGACATATTAGGATGCACACACGTGACGTGTTCCTGCAGAATGTGGTGTGTCTCCATGGAGTCTTCCTCCTGGTACTCATTGGGCATACATTTCCCCCAATCATCTCCATGAAGCTTGAAAAAAAAAATTCTGTGTTTCAACTCTCCTCCCTGCTACTTACCATCTTTTCTTCTCAATTGCCTCAGATGGTTTGCTTCCCAGAACCTTCACTTAGCTGTTTTTTCCCTCGTTTTCTTGAGGTGTAATTGATAGGAGACAGCACTATGTAAGAATAAGGCATACAGCACAGTGATTTCACTCCCCTATTTTGTAAAATGATTACCACAGTAAGTTTAGTTAACATTCATGGTCTCCTATAGACGCAAAAAGAAAAAGAAAAGTTTCCTTGTGATGAGAACTCTTAGGGTTTGCTCTCCTCACAGCTTTCACACGGAGCACACAGCGGCGTTAATTCACTACAGCCGTCTCCATGCGCATTGCATCTCTGTGGCTTCCCCATCCTCGAGCCAGAAGTTCGCACCTGTGACCACCTCTGTCCACTTTCTCCCCCCACCACCCTCACCTCCAGTACCCACAAATATGATCTCTTTTTCTATGCATTTGGTTCTTTCTCTCTTTTTTTTTTTAATTTTTCAATTACAGTTTACATTCAGTATTTATTCTGTATTAGTTTCAGATGTACAGCAAAATGGTTAGAAAATCATGTGCTTTACAGAGTGGTCCCCCCTGATTCTTCCAGCACTGCCCCCCTCAGCCCCATGCATAGCTGTCACAATATTGTTGACTACACCCCCCACGCTGTGACCGACATCGCCATGACCATTCTGTAGCTGCCAATCTTACTGCTTAACCCCTCCCCTTTTTCACCCAGCTCCCCGGCCCCCTCCTTTCCCATAACCGCCAGTTTCCTGCATCTGTTTCTATTTTTTTTGTTTACTTTGTTCTTTAGATTCCACATAGAATTATATAAGTGAAATCATATGGTACTTCTCTTTCTCTGATGAGCTTATTTCACTTAGCATATATCCTCTAGGTCCATCCATGCTGTCTCAAATGGCAAGATTTTATTCTTTTTTATGAATGAATAGTATTTCACTGTGTAAATGTACCACACCTTTTTTATCCGTGCATCTATTGATGGGCACTGGGATTGCTTCCAAATCTTGGCTATTATAAACAATGCTTAAATGAACACAGTACTGCGTATATTCTTTTGAATTAGTGGTTCAGGTTTCTTCAGACATATTCCCAAAAGTGGAATCGCTGGATTATAAGGCAGTTCCATTTTCATTTTTTTGAGTAACCTCCATACTGCTTTCCATACTGGTTGTACCAATCTGTATTTTTACCAAGAGTGCATGAGGGTTTCCTTTCTCCACATCCTTGCCAACACTTGTTGATTGTTAATTTATTGACGGTAGCCATTCTGACAGGTGTGAGATGATACCTCATTGTGTATTTAATTTGCATTTCTCTGATGATTAGTGACTTATTTCACTTAGCATAATGCCCTCAAGGTCCAGGCAGGTTGTCCCAAATGGCAAGATTTTCTTCTTTTGTGTAGCAGAAAAGTATTCCCTTGCGCAGCTGCACCACAGCTCTTTTATCCGCTCCTCTGTTGATGAGCACTTAGGCTCTTGCATGTCTTGCTATTGTAGATAATTCTGTTATGAAAATGGGATTGCAGATATCTCAGCAACACAGATCTTTATTTCGTTCAGATATACTCTCAAAAGTGAGGTTGATGATTATATGGTAACCCTATTTTTAAATGTTTTGAGGATCCGTGTACTGTTTTCCCTAGCGGCCGCACCGACTCACAACCCCACAAGCAGTGTCCAAGGACGCCCCTGTCTCTGCAGCCTCGCGGGCACGCGCTATCTCCTGTCTTTCTGACGGTGGCCATGCCGAGGGGCTTGCGTTGATATCTTGTCGTGGTTTTGGTTTGCATTCCTGATGGTTAGTGGTAACGTCGAGCACCTTTCCGTGTGTCTGTCATCCATTTGTGCGCCCGCTTTGCAGTGACGTCTGTTCAGGTCCTCTGCCTGTTTTGCAGTTGGATTGGTTTGTTGTTGTTGCTTTTCTGTTGAGTTATATGAGCTTTTTTCCTGGATTCTGGATGTTAACCTTTTATTGAATATATAGTCTGCCAACATTTTTCCCATTTTGTACATCGTCTTTTTATTCTGTTATTCCTTTTGCTGCACAGAAACCTTTTTAGTTTGATGTAGTCCCACTCATTTATTTTTCATTTTGTTGCTTATGCTTTAGGTGCTGTATCCAAAAAAATCATTGCTGAGACCATGTCATGGGACTTCTTCCTGTGTTTGCTTCTAGAGATTTCATGGTTTCTGGTCTTACACTTAAGTTTTTAATTATTTTGAGTTAATTTTTATGAGTGAGGTAAGATAGGGGCCTGGTGTCTTTCTTTGACATGTGAATATTCAATTCTCCCAGCCCTACTTACTGAAGGAACTGCCCTTTCTCCACTGAGTGTTCTGTACTCCTTTGTCAACTATTAGTTGACCACGCGGCATAAGTTTATTTTGGGGCTCTCAGTTCTGTTTCATTGATCTACGTGTCTATTTTTTTTTGCCAGTACCATGGTTAGTGTGAACATTTTAACAATATTAATTCTTCCTGTCCATGAACACAGGATGCCTTTCTATTTATTTGTGTCTGCTTTGATTTCTTTTACCAAATGTCTTGTAAAGATCTTTTAGCTCCTTAGTTAAATTTATTCTTAAGTATTTTGTTGTCTTTGATGTTGTTGTAAATGGGGTCATTTTATTTTTTTCCAGACAATTCATTTTTATTTAGCTGTTAATATCTGTGTTAATATCTGTAACATGGTAAAAGAAAGCCAACTTTATGATGGGTCTCATATAGGTACAAGCTTGTACCAAACCACGATGCATCTCAAAGACAGCTGTAGCCACAATGGTAATGACATCTCCATCCCGCTCTAGGTTAGTTACTTCTAGTAGTAGAGCAAAATAAGAGCCAATCCCAGAGTATAAGGTTAGAAATCAGGGAGAAGAGGAAAAAGGCCAGGGGAAGCCATCAGAGAGATGCAAATTAAAACCACAATGAGACACCACCTCACAGCAGTCAGAATGGCCGTCATCAACAAATCAACAAGCAACAAGTGCTGGCAAGGTTGTAGAGAAAAGGGAACCCTAGTGCACTGTTGGTGGGAATACAGACTGGTGCAGCCACTGAGAAAAACAGTATGGAATTTCCTCTAAAAACTAAAAATGGAACTGCCTTTTGACCCAGCAGTCTCACTGCTGGGATTATATCCTAAGAATCCTGAATCTCCAATTCAAAAGAACCTCTGCACTCCAATGTTTGTAGCCGCACAATTTACAATAGCCAAGTGCTGGAAAGAGCCCAGGTGCCCATCAGTAGATGAGTGGACTAAAAAACGGGTACATTTACACAATGGAATGCTATGCAGCAGAAAGAAAGAACTCCTGCCCTTCATGACAGCATGCATGGAACTGGAGAGCATTATGCTAAGTGGAATAAGTCAGGTGGTAAAAGACAAATACCATATGATCTCACCTATAAGTGGAATCTAATCAACAAAACAAACAAGTGAGCAAATTAGAATCAGAGACATGGAAATAAGGAGTAAACTGACAGTGACCAGAGGGGAGGGGGAAGGTGAATAATGAGGTAGAGAAGGGGAAGGGGCAAGCCAAGGAACATGTATAAAGGACCCATGGACAGGGACAATGGGGTGGGGGAGGATTGAATGTGGAAGGTGGGGGGTGGTAGGGCGGAGAGAGTGATGGGGAGAAATACGGACAACTGTAACTGAGCAACAATAAAAACTGTTTTTTAAAGGCCAGGGGAAAAGCAAGCAAGGAAAGACAAGTCTAGAGCTCCTGCAGTGACTGCAGCCTTAGCTGCGGGGTCCTATGAGACAGGCCCCTTTTCTGCAGCCTTCCTGGGTGATGGGGAGCTGTCCTACATCACTATGTCAGAGACGTCTTACCTGGACGGAATCTGCCCTCACTCCTCACCCCAGCCATTGGCTTCATTCTTACTCAGCCACACCCACTTCCTTGACTTCCAGGAAAAAAAATAAAACAGGTCATTTTGGTTAGTAGTGGGGGTTCATGTTCAGCTCTGCACTGAGTCTCGTGTTTGCTGGTTGTGGTAAATCTCACCTCCTGAAACAGCTGGGTTGACGCTGCGCCCAGGCCTTCTGCTCCTCTGCGCATTCTGCATTGATTCCTTGGAGTGGATTCTGAAGCATATTCCTTGGGATAGATTCTGTATCTATTGGTGCTTCACACACCCTGGGATCCTGCTCTCGCTACTCATCTCGATATTTATCTCATAGGAGAAGTTGAAACTGTACTTTCTTGAGCGAAGTGTGACTCTTCTGCCTCACCGAAGCCTTAGCCCAGCAAATAATGTGCACCATACAGCATGAGGAGCCCTTCAGGCAAGCAAGAACCTTCAGGCAGTTCCCACCCTGCTAAGAATCTTACCTTGAAGGTAGACTGTTTGAATGACCTGTTTGATTACATAATGTAAAACGTATCCTACTCTATGGGTGACTTAAATAATTTTAAGGGTACTTTTTTCCTATGTGATTTCCTTATTATCTCTGGTCGAGAGCAAAACCTTTTGTGAAATGTAGCTCCGCTGTGAGTCCTGCATTTTCCCACCCCCAGCTTCTCTCCGACGACTGTAGGTGGGGTACACACACTCCTTCTACCCAAATCAAATGCGCTTAGGTCTTCAAGAGCAAGCTCAAAGCCCCCTTTTCCATGAAATATTGTTGCCCCCTCCCAGTCTAAAGCATCATTCCTCTCACGTTGATCCCCCAGCACCCACCTGTGCTGGTATCTGAGTTATGGGTCTCTCATTCTACCTTGCCTCACTGGTAGCAGGCGCAGGCTGCCTGCCATTTCCACTGCACTAGGAAGCTCCTTGAGGGCCCTGGGCATTGTGGCCCTCTTTGCTTTCCTTGGGACTTCTAGCACCGGTCTGTGTGTGCCTGAATGCATGTTTATTTAATCAAAAAACGACAGCAAATATACTTGGAAATGGGGAGATACCATAGTCCTTCTAAGTCAGGCTTTTTTCATGGAAATAATCTGTGGGGATCAGTCCAGATACTTCGGCTTGCTTAATTATTTTTATATAGGGAAATACTTTCTGCAGTGGTTTAGGCTGGAGGGTTTTTTTTTTTCTTTTTCTAAATAGTGCCATGTGGCTAATGTCTACAAAACTGACACCAGCTGATTATAAATGCTGTGATAATAAACGTAATAGAGAGAAGAGCAACGCATAGGTCACAGGAAATCTGCATTCTAGCTTCAGCTCTGACAGCCATATGCTGCGTGACCTGAGTGAGGCCCATCCTATTCTGAGCCTCAGGTGCTGTAGGTGTGAAATGAAAAGACTCTGTCACACAGTACTTTTCCTCTGGGTCTGCCACGTGCCTCCTGTGGCAGTGGTTCTCAGTGCTGGCTTCACATTAGAGTGCCCAAGCAGCTTAAATGTTAAAAACAAAGCAAGTAACAGCAACAAGAAAGCCCAGATGTCCAGGCACTTTGTCCAGAGATCCTGATTCCAGCATGTTTGGGGGTGGGGGGTTGGGTTGGGATTCATGCGCACCAGTGCACCCCCAGAGCACCCCCCCCAGGTCATTGCAGTGTGCACGTAGATTTGGATACCACTGCCCTAAATGAAAACGGTGTGGATTTACATTCCAGTCGGGGTGGGGCCATATTCAGCTGCAAAATATCAATTTCTTTATCTTAAAAGTGACCTCCAATTGTTTATTTTATTGAAAAAAATGTATCTATGCTTGTTTTACTCTAAAACATATTGTTACATTCTGTCCTCACTATCAGATACAGTTGCTTTCCCATAACGTTGTGCACTGTTTCCTTGTAGCTTTGTCGGTCCCCCCAGGCTGAGCTGCACAGGGCCTGGGGGTCTCTGAGGTCATTTCCAGTTCAGACAGCTCTTCAGCAGTGCTCGGAGCTGGATACACATTGCCTGAGTTTAAATGTGTGGTTTCCGCCCTCTGGGTCCTGAATACAAAATAGCACTGACATTACCCATGCCTGCAGTGGAATAAGGCGTTGAGAAGTTCTTTTAATTAGTGTCTATTTAATTTTGAGCTGCTGGCAGATAAAATGATGTTGGTTTTTATTACATTAAGTATCATACTTTAAAAAGCTAACTCTCTAGAAATAGGTAATTCTCTAAAAGTGTTGGTAGCTATGGTGAAATCCAAAAGTGCATTCATAGTCTCTCCCCAAGTCATGCTGAACAGCTCTCGAAAAATGCCCTGCCTTTCCAGACTGGGTCTCAGAGTTTTGTAGTAGAGAAGGAAATGTATAGTCTAAGAAAGATAAGACCAAAATGAAGAAAGAGGAGAGGAAAGATTTAATAAAATATGTTAGGGTTGCTGACTTAACGGACGAGGGAAAAGAGGAAAATCCAGACTCTAAGAGCGCCGCATGCACACTGCATTGAGAAGCTGGGGAAGGCGGAAAAGTCACATGAGAAGGTTAATAGAAACTGCATCTTCTTTTGATGTCTCTTAAGAGACATACCAAAAAAAATATAGTATTTAAAAATTAATTTTGACTCTTTGGACTGTATTTCCATGTATGTTCCTGAGGGTCATGGACTAGCCCATGCGATCAGTGAGTTTTAAGGGTCTCTCAGCCTCTGAAACATCAGTGTATCAAATTGAAAATAATGTAATCGAGGCCCATGGGACACAGACTCTGAGGGGCAGGAGGATTCACAGTAGTAACTGTCGGGAGACAAGTCCTGGTTCTGGGCGATGGGGTTCTGCTCTCGCCCCTGCTTGTGTAAGGGGCCCTGGACACCCAGTGAGATCAGCAGCGTGCATGCAGTTGTCCCGCCCCCTCAGCCCAGCCTGCAGAAACCGCTAGGCGTTCTCGAGAGTGTGCTGTGACACACGCTCCTGAGGTGGCCCCTGCCTGCGGTCATTAAGGGTGCTATGGCAGCCACGTGGGATAGGCCTGTCAAAACAAAAGAGCAAAACAGAGAAATCTGCTATTAGGACCCTCTCTATATGCCAGTCATGGACTCTGTGCTGCGTCTTCGGAAAGAGCATAGTTGGTCTTCTCTACCGATTCCATATTTGTATTTGCCCCAAGCCCACTTCACTTTAAACTGTGTGGGAGAAGCCACTGGTTGAGCTACCCATGTTTAAAGCTCAGTCGAAGGGCCGCCTTTTCTAGGAAGCCTGTGCCAGTCACGTCCGTGCCCAGGCAAACCTCCCTTTGCCTGAGCTCCTCTCGCCATTTCAGCTGCGCCTCTTATTTCCTACATCATAGACTGTCTTAATGACCATGATAGCCACATGCCTAAGCTTCCCTGACACAAATGTGACTCTGCAACGCACACATAAAAACCTGAAGATGTGAGTACATGACAAAGAAACATAGGGAGGAAATCATCAAACATTCTCAGAAAGGTAAATAAAATATAAGAATCCTAGAAGCGGAGGGACTCGGAACTGGGTGAGCTTTTTGCTGTTGAAGTGAGGGTCGTGGCCTGGCAGCCTGGAGGCAGATTCGGTGCACAGACAAGGCGTGTTCAGCCAAAAGAGCGATGCGGACTCTGTTTCGTGTTACTGTCCAGACGAGGCGCGCAGTCTCCGTGCTGGCCGCAGTTCCGTCTCTCCCAAGTTCGGTAATACCGGGTGCCCAAATGCTCACACTTCCCGGCCCCCTGATGCTGCCTGACTTGGACAGCCCTCTGAGAGTGTCCACACCGTGAAGACCAGCACACTGACGTGCTTAGGTTACCAGTAGTCCAAGAGCCAGAAGACCTGGGCTCCAGGCACACGTGCCAGGGCTTCTTCTCTGAAAACACAGCTCCTTCCACTACAGAATGGTGATGGCAGTTCTCACCCACTGTGTCCTGTGGGGCAAATGAGAGGAATGGTTAAAGACCCATAAAACTGTTGAACAAATTATAGCATTATTATCAGATGACCTCGTAGTCCACTTCCTACTGTAAAATATTTTGTTTCTATGATTCTAGAAAAATTGCTGGTTATTTCCTATCAGAACTGGTATCCTGTCAGCACTCCGTTTTCTAACAAAGCTGTCAGCCCCATGGCCATGAATATAAATGGATATGCTACTTAGAGTTATGAGGACAAAAATGTTAGAGATCCTTAACTGGTTTTCCGAGAGAATTGTAATTGTCATACATAAAGTAAATGCATTGTGTTTTGCGTGTTGGCATCTCCAGAAACTGTGTGATAGAGTTTGATGGGAGCCCGCCTCCAAGATTAATTGTAAATCAGCTTGGATATAAGCACTGTTATCGGGATTGAAAACTGTCAAAGAATGTAATGGCCGAGCTGGCAAAGCGTGGTGACGAGTGGCATCCAGGCTGCGGGGAGGTCGGGGTGTCTCCAGGGGGCTTTCTGGGATCAGAGTACAGCCCAGTCTCATTACTGTCTTCATTAACTACTTCACAATAGGGCTACCAGTCTCAGAGTGATTTACGGAGGGTGCTCATTTGGCAGGTGCAGAATCATACCAAGGAATCAACGCACTACGCTACAGTTGTAAGCCAATGTCAAAATCACATTCTTCTGGAGACGTGGCATTTGAGGTGTGACCTCTGACATCACTTTTCATTCTTCTGTCACTGAACTAAAAGCACACTCTGAATTCTTTCAGCCTCTCTGCGAGGTCTTCCGTGATCCCCTCAGGGGGAAGCACCCCTCTGCCTCTGTCTTCTGAAATCCTGTAGCTTTTTTTCTATCTCTTACCACTTGGTTGGGCTTCTAGAAATGAAACCAAATCTTACTCCTCCCTGAATTTTAAATTCCCTCAGGCAGACGATAGCTCTTTTCATCCACAAACCTCACAGTACCAAGCGTGATGGAACATTCACATCACTTTAGAATTTGGTTCCGACTGTCTTTTCTGGCTCCATTATCCTTTTTCAAACCCCTTCTGTCTTTCTCTGAACAGACGGCATCAGCTTCCTTAACTGCTCCTCTCCCCGCCCGCCCCAAGTCTCCGCTGCTCCCCTTCCCTGGGCCCTTCTGTTCTTCTTTTATTCGATGCAACACAAAGTTTCCTGACATGTTTCCCTGGTCAAGGCACTCCTCTCCTGGGCAACTTTCGATGGTTCTCTCTTGGTACTGGATTATGTACAAACACCTTAGCCAGGTTCCCGAGACCCCACTTGATCTACGGCCGTCCTGTTTTCCTATTTTGTCTCCTGCTGTGTGTCCTCACCCAAAGGCCCCTGCCAGTTTTCTGCTCACGAAACCACCCACGTGGGCCTGGCGCTCACCTTTCGATTTCGCAGTTGCCTCCCCTTCAGTTCCCCTGTAGACGTGGTCACCTGACTTGGTAGCCTTCCTATCACCTTTGGTTCATGCTGACAGTTCCCTCTCTCCCAGCCTACCCTCCCTTATTGGATCTAAAACCTACTGTTATGACTGAGTACCCCTGACTTTACCCCCTGATACTTTCTTGCATCAGTCCATGTCTCCACCTCCATTCCTAACACCCAGCAGTCTGCCTCCCGGCCTATACAATGTATCCCTAGTTAGCTTGCTTTCCAGCTTTTTTTTTTTTCTTGCTCTGTAATTCAATACAATCAAGTCACTGCTATGCTCCAAACCCTGCAAATATTTTTTGGTTACTCTGAAATTAAAATACATGCCATAGCCCACCAGAGCCCTGCAGAGCTGACCACTACCTTCACAGTTCTGTTCCACACTGGGCCATTCCAAGACCAGGCTGTTCCTCAGTACCCCAGCTGCTCCGGCCTTCTTCAGGTTCTCAAACACACCGCGTTTCCTTGCCCCTGAGAACACTTGACCACACTGCATCCTCTGTCCAGAATATTCCTCCTTTCTTCATCTTTTTAACCCTAGACCCTCCCCAGAGCCTTAACTAGACCATAATTTCTCTACAAGAATCTTCTTGATGCCCCAGAGAGGCACTGCTATAGGTTTTCATAGTGCCCTGTGCTTCTCTACTGAAGACTGCTCTCCGTGTGACCGGATCTGTACGGGCATGATCATTTAAACGCCGTCTAACTCTCTTGCCGAGGCTGCATCACTCGGTGAGGGCAGTGCCTTTCTGAGTTGTGTGCACCATTGTTTTCTCATCTCTTGGCATGGTGGACTCAGATTTTAATATAGTCATATACGTGCTGAGAGACGGAGAAAATTATTAGCTTCCAGTCTCTTTTTTCCATCTACAAATTAGTGCACGGTCATGTGTTTTAAATGCAAAATGTTAGTAAAGCCCTCAACAAAATATCCGATCCCTAATACATGCGCATTAATGATATTTTAATTATAATCATGTTTGATAACACTGTCATCCAAATTCTTGAGAGTAGACAGTACCTCCTCTTTTAAACTGTAATTTTGTGTGGTTCCTACAATACTTTGGGCAGAGAAAGCCACTAACAAAGGAATACTGACTTATTAATATTTTTGTAAGTAAGTCTCTTACAGGCTCTACATCCCCATCACTGTGCGCCATCCCTCTCTCCAACCCACCTGCCACAGTGAGTTTTCGGGTGTACGAGGCGGGTGGGGGGCGAGAGGAAAGCAGGGCCACGTGGTAGGAATGAAGAGGTGCTCGAGAAACCCCCGCAGGCCAACAGGACTGTCATGGGAAAGGGCTGCCTAGTCAGGGGCTTACTTTCCCCCGGTAACAGCAGTAGGTTCAAGAATGGTCCTGAGGACAAGCTGATGGAAAAGAATGGAACCTTTCTCTGAGGTTTATGAAACAATACTCTGATTTCCCTAGAAGATGTGAAACCAGCACTTTATAAGGCCTGGGATATATGTGGTAGAAGAGCCAAAATAGGAAAGAAAAAAGAGAGACCTGGTTCCTAGTGATCTTAGTTTCTCTTCAAACAAGCTATGCGTGAAGCCAGGTTTCCCCAGGGCCGTTCACCTATGTCAGATAGTAAATTTCCTTTTTAAACATAAACTAGTTAGAATTGGTTTATTTTGCCAGTTGCAAATCAAAACAATCCTGAGAGACTCAGGGCTTCGAAGAAGAAATAGAATCTAAGCCAGTCATGAAGATTGTCAGGTGTGTGACGCAGGAGGGAGAAAACCCTGGCACAGGAAGTAGCGGGTCCGATGCACGAAGACCTGGAACAGCAGCGCCTGCTTGGGGAGTGGCGAGTAGAGGAGGGTTTTTGTCTTCGGCATAAAAGAAAAGAGATTGTTCAGCCTGTGCACATGCCTGGTTCCTGAGAGCTAGCATCCCCCTGGTTCCTGCTGTGGGCCTTGCCCATGGTGGACTTAGCAAATGTTAGTTACGTTAACAAGTGAGTGAACTAGCAGAAAACAGCAGTGCCCAGAGGAAAGAGAAATTCTGGGGGAAGAGAGAAGAGAAAAAAATCTAATTTCTTCTCACATCGTAGAAAAAGAATAAAGAGAAAAGCTGACTTTAAAAGCCATCTACTGGATAGTGTACAATTATTAGCATCATAAAGCATGCAAATTAAAATTCTGTAGACAGATAAAGCTGCATTAGTTAGTCAGTGTTGATTCTGATATTAACATACAATGATTTTAGCGCAAAAATGATAATTAATTGGCATCACTGATCCTCATATAGCCCTCATCTGTCCAGGAACCCGGCTAGACCAACAGTGTCCCAGACTGCCAGGGCGCTTGGGCTGCCCGGGGCCCACTCCCGGGAACATAAGCAGACACTTACACTCAGCAGCTGGGATGCTTCCCCTCCTCCGGGTGAACTCTTTCTTCTCTTCACCTCATTTCCTCACACCTGCTCTCCGATCGCAGCTCAAGCATCATTTTCCAAGTGGATCCCTCCCAGATAAGGTCAAGTCTTGCTATCATATGCAATCATAGCAACTTATATTCCTCATTCTTTGCCCTAATCCTAGTTGGAGTTTTATTTTTATCTGATGAATGAATTGGGTGCATTTTGACTTCACCCTGGGATTTGATCTTGAGAGCAAGGACCACATCATTCATGCCTGCTCACTCTTGTATTCTCGATACTCCCTGGCACAGTGGTTCGCAAACGGCGGGTGCTCACCATTTGTGGAATAAACCAGTTAACCTGTATTACCTCCTTGCAGATTTCCTCTCTCCTCCTTAACCTTCCTGCCGGTCTCTCACTCTTGCTTTTTCCTAGGTTTGGAATAGTGCTAGTCATCCAAGATGTAGTTGTTACAAAAGCAGAGAAAAGGATGGAGTTTGCTTCCTAAAGGAGAAGACAAACAAAAAATACATTGGCAAATGAACAAAGCAGTTTCGAAGTGCGGTTCCAGCTGTGAAGACAATCAGGCTGGTGGGCTGGACAGAGAGGAGGGGCCTGCTTCAGACAGCACGGTCAGAGAAGGCCTCCCTGGGAGGTGACTTCTGAGCTGAGACTTGCACTCTGAGGAGAAAGTCGCTGTTGGTGCAGGGTCTGAGGAAAGTGGAATTCGGGTGGAGGAACCAAGGTCATCTTTAGTGGTTGCTTCTGTGCCCAGTTTCTGTGCCTGGGAACTGGGAAAAAGCATGGTGTTTAATAAGTGGCAGGATCCTTGGATTTCATCCCAGTTCTTGAACTTGACCCAGATGCCTAGTCTCTGTATAAAAAGTAAAGAGAAGGTCCCTTCCTCGACATCTCTTCTGCCTTTGAAATTGGTGTGTTGATGAGTCTGCCACATCTCTATGCTGGGTGTGTTGGCGAGCACAGGAATTTTGAACTCATTTGATCGGTAGTCCTCCAAGATTTGGCCTCTATTTTCCTCTTCCATTTCCTCTCTGGCTGTTTTCCTCAGAACCCCCTGTGCACCAGGCGAAGTAAAGCATCTTTCTCCCTGTGTACACCACACACTCCCTCCACTTACTCCCTTTGCTTTGGGAGCAGAAGTTCTGTCTCTCACCTCTGGCAGTTCCAGTACTCTCCACCCTGGAGATGGTGGAGCACTCTGCACGTCCCCACGAAGACCCCTCCCCCCCAATGCCTGTTGGTGACATGTAACCTCTCATTTCTTCTATTTCCCTTGAGGCTGTGCCTTTCTTTCCGAGCTTGCAGCGTGCCCACCCCAAGGCAGTTATTTCTGCCAAGTTGTCTGTTTTGATGCTAAGCCCCCTAAAATCAGCTGTCTCCTCATTGCCTTAAACATAATAGTCACTAACTAAATCACAATATACGAATGGAAATTTTTGTTGGAAGACTTGTTGGCAAAGAGCAAATTAACAAGGATTGACCAGTGGGCCTAGGCGATAGGGGAGATTGGTGATATTAAAGAGAGAGAAGCACCAAAGAGCGCCAGAGGAACACAGAAAAGAAATCACATGGAAGGCTCAGTGGTGGGCCAGGTGCCAGGTCATGCACGAGCATCTCACAACGGGTAGGAGAGGGAGTGTGCTGTGGCCTCCTTCCAACATGCCAACCGGCCCTTATTTCTCTTTAGAAATACATGCCCCCCCACCCCATGCTACTGGATGTTTAAACTAAACTTTTCCTTTTGAAATAATTAGATTCACAGGCAGTTTTAAGAAATAAGACAAAGATTCTATGTACTATTTATTCAGTTTACCCCAAAGTTAACATCTTGAAAACTGTAGCACAGGGTCATGGCCTAGGCATTGCCTCTGACTCAGTCAAATGACAGAACCTTCCCGCCACCTCAAGGAGCACGTTGCCTCGTACACCCCACCTCCACTCGGTTCCGTCCTCGGCCGCTCCTTAACCCCGGAAACCATTCGTCTGTTGCCCGTTCCTGTAATTTTGCCATCACAACTATGTCAGATGCCTGCAATCACACCATATGTGCGAACATGTTGTGCTGGCTTTCCACTCAGAATTAATCTCTGAAGAGTCACCTAGGTTGTCACAGCGTCCCATGGTGCAATAGTTCCTTTTGGGGTTTTTTTCCTTTTTTCTGAGCAGCGTTACAAGGTGTGGAGCGACTACAATTTAACCGTTCACCTGTTGGAGGGCATCTGGGCTGTTTTCAGTTTGGGACGATTCTGAATATAGCTGCTATAAACATTCATATACAGGATTTTGTGTGAACACAAATTTTCATTTCTCTGGGACAAAGCCCAAGATTGCAATTGCTGGCAGTTCCATAGTTACATGTTTTATTTTTTTTTAAGAAGGTGCCAAAAGGTTTTCCTGAGTAGCTGCACTGTTTCACATTCTACTAATAATGTGGTCAAGTGATCACATCGTTTTAGAGTCTCACAAATATTGGGGGCCTCACCATATTTTATTTTAGCCATTCTGCTAGGTGTGTAGTGATATTTCATTGTGGTTTTAATTTGCATTTTCCGAAAGACTGATGACGTTGAACATTTTTTCATCTTATTTGTTACCTGTTACTCCTCTCCTGTGTCTATTTATACATTTTGCTTATTTTTTCATCTGACTGATACTTTACTGCCACCTTTTAAAAGGTCTTTCTATTTCGTAGATATGAGTTATTTGTCAGATACGAGTTTTGCTCTGTAGCTTGCTTTTTATCTCTTAAAATGCAGTCTTTCACAGAGCAAATGTGTTCAATATTAATGATGTCCGATTGCTCGATTTTTTTCTCTTATGGATCATGCTTTGGGAGTCAAGTCTGTGCAGAGACTCTGCTTAGACCTAGATCCTAGAGATTTTATCTTTTTTTTTTTTTTTTTTACTAAAATGTTTATAGCTTTACATTTGACATTTAAGTCTGTGATTTGTTTTGAGCTAATTTTTCGTAAGGTGTGCGATTGAGATGTAGGCTGAAAAACTAAATTCGTTTGGCCTGCAGATGTCTGGTGGTTCCTGCTCCACGTGCTAAAACCCCCTCCCACCCCCACCGAGTGCCTTTCCTGCCTCTGTCAGGCCTGGGCAGGGCACGCTTGGGTGCGTCTGTTTCCGGGCTCTCTATCATGTCCTATTGATCCATGTGTCTGCACCTTTGCTGGTACTGTGCAGTCTTCATTGTGGAGGCTATATTTAACATATATATGTGTTAAATCTTGAAATCATGTAGACTGATTCCGTCCACATTACTCTTCTTTTCAAAATGTAATTACCTATCCAGGTTCCTTTCCATTCCCATGTATATTTTAGAAAAATTCGCCTATATCTACAAAAATATCATGCTGCGGTTTTGACAGGAATTGCATCAAGCCTATATATCAATTTGGGGAGAATTGACAGCTTTGCTATATTGAGTCTTCTGATATAGGAACACAGTATGTCTCTTTATTTAGGTATATTTTGATTTATAAGCAGTCTTTAGTTTTCAGCATGCAAGTCCTATCCATGTCTTGTTAGATACGCATCTAAGTATTTCGTTTTGAGCTATTATAAATCATCTTATTCTTAATTTTGATGTCTGTGTGCTCATTGATAAACTATAGAAATGTAACCAATTTTTGTATGGTTATTTTATAGCCTTCGGCCTTGCTGAACTCATGTGTTCTAGGTGTTGTTTGTTTTTGTTTTTATTTTGGTAGAATCTTTGTACTTTTCTTTATAGGCAATCTTATCATCTGCAAATATGGGCAGTTTTCTTTCTTTCTTTCTGATCTCTATGCCCTTTATTTCCTTTCCCTGTCTGTGGCACTAGGTGGAACTTCTAGCACCGTGTTGAATTAGAGAGGAGAGAACAAATATTCTTGCCTGTTCCTCATCTTTGGGGAAATCTTTCAGTCCTTTGCCACTAAGTTCTGTGTTAGCTGTAGGATTTTTTGTAGATGCTCTTAATTGGGTGAAGAAATCCTTCTCTATTCCTATGTTTCTAAGAGTGTTTTTTTTTTAAACCATGAATAGCTATTGAATTTTGTCAGATGTGTTTTCTGTATGGATTGATACAATCATGTTTTTCATCTTAAACCTGTTCATACGGTGAATTACATGGAGATATATATTTTTTTTAATATTGAACCAGCCTTGCATCCCCAGAATAAACTCAGTCATGGTGTATAATTATTCTTATATATTGCTGAATTCTTTTGATAATATCTGGGCACAGATTTTTGTGCTTATATTTATGAAAAATATTTGTCTATAGTTTTCTTTCTTTGTATCATCTTTGTCTGATTTGGTATCAGGATGGCACTAGCTTCACAAAGAAACTGAAGTGTTTTCTCTTCTTCTGGATTCTAGAAGAGATTGTGTAGTATTGGTGTTACTTCTTTTAATAATTTGGTAGAATTCTTCAGTGAAACCATCTGAGCCTGGATATGACTTCATTGGGAGTTTTTAAATTATGAATTAAATTATCTTAATAGTTATAGAGCTATTCAAAATCTTTATTTCATATTGAGTGTTATAGTAGTTTCAAGGAGTTAGTCTATTTCATCTAGATTTTCCAGTTTGTGTGTGTAGACTTGTTCTTTCCCTGATTACCCTCTTACACCTGCACAGTCTGTGATAACAGCCTGTGGCACAACTGATATTAGTAATTTGTGTTTTCTGGGTGCCTGTCAGTCTTGCTAGAGGTCTATCAATTTCATTAATTGTCACAAAGAGCCAGCGCTTCACCTCACTGATTTTTCTCTGTTTTTCTGGCTTCAATTCCTTTTACTTCTGCCCTTACATGTATTGTTTCCTTCCTCCTGTGGGAGCAGGAGTTGTTGATGTGAGGGTTTTTCTCTTCTCTACCGTGTGCACTTAGTGCTGCAAGTTTTCCGCGCTGCACTGCTTTAGCTGTGTTACACACATTTTGACACTGGGTGTGTATGGGTGTGTATGCTCACTCATGCTTGTGTGTATTTATTTGTGACTTTTTAAAAAGTAGCATTAAGTTCACAGTAGATTTGAGGGGAAGTTGTAAAGATTTCTCACATACTCCTTGCCCCACACCTGCATAATCTCCCCATTAAAATATCCCCACCAGAGTGGTAGGTTCATTTGTTACAATTCATGAATTGATACAGCACCCAAAGTCCGTAGTTTGCATTATGGTCATTCACGGTGTTATGCGTTCTGTGGGTTTGGACAAATGCATAATGACATGTATCTACTATTGTAGTGTCATACAAAATAGTTTCCGTGCCCTAAAAATTCTCTGGGCTCTGCTTATTCATCTCATCCTCCCTCTGAACCCTTGGCAACTACCAATCTGTTTCACTCATTTCATGGTCTTACCTTTTCCAGAATGTCATATAGTTCGAATTATACCATGTGCAGCCTTTTCATATTGGCTCATTTTACTCAGTAATATGCATTTCAGATTCCTCCATGACTTTGCATGGCTTGATAGCTCATTTCTTTTAAGTGCTGACTAATATTCCATGGTCTGCATGTACCACAGATTGTTTATTCATTCAGCCACTGAAGGATACCTTGGTTGTTTCCAAGTTCCGGCAATTATGCATACAAAACTGCTGAAAGCATCTGTGTACAGGGTTTTGTATGGACATAAGTTCTTGACTTTATGGGGTAAATACCAAGGAATGTGATTACTAGATTGTATGTCCAGAGTATTTAGTCTTATAAGAAACCATCAAACAATCTTCCAAAGTGGCCGTACCATTTCGCATTCCCATCGGCCATGAACGAGAGCTCCTCCGCTCCTTGTCCTCGCCAGTATTGGATGCGTGCGGTGTTTATAGGTGTGTAGCGGTGGCTTGGTGTGGTTTACCATCCATTTTCCCGGTGACATGTGCCGTGGGGCATCTCTTCAGATGCTTATTTGCCATCAGTCTCTTTTCTTGGGTAATGTATGTTGTATTTTTATTTTCATTCAGTGTAATAATTTTTTAAATTTCTCCTGCAACTTTCTCTTTGACTCAGGGATTATTCAGAAGTATGTTGCTCAGAGTCCACGTGTTTGGAGCTGTCAGCGGTATCTGTTCGGTATTGACGCGTAGTTTGATTTCATTGCAGTCAGAGGAAACCCTGTCACAGGAGGTCTTTCCAGGACCCATGACATACGCGTCCCTGTGGCTCTGTTTATTATTTTCATCTGTTTTCTCTCCATTGTTCATGTTGGGTAATTTCTGTAATTCTGTGTTCCAGTTCACTGATTTTCCTTCTTTCTCCTCCATTTTAATTTGAGCCCAATCATAGACTTTGTCTTTCAGTTATTGGACGTGAAGTTCTGCGATTTACATTTGGTTCTGCCTTATATCTGTTTCTTTGTTGAGACTCTATTTTTGTTTGTTTCAAGTATGTCTTTAGTTATTTGGTGAAGCATTTTTTGTGATGACTGTTGGATGTCTGGCCTGTGCCAGACAAGCCTCCGCTCTCTGTTACCTCATGGTTGGTGTTTGTTAATTCTCTTATTCAGTGTGAGGTCTTCCTGGTTCCCAGTATGGAGAGTAGCTTTTAATGGAAATCTGGATATTTGGAGTATTGTATTGTGTATCTCTGGATCTTACTTATGCCTTTTGCTTTAGCTAGTTTTGGTGGCACTGGTCTGGCAGGGCAGTGTGGGAGGGTTCTGTCCCATTACCGCCAGGCGGGAGCAGGCGTCCAGGTTTCCCACCTGGCCTCCATTTACACCCGAGCGTGGGGACCCTGTCAGCTTGGCTGGGCATTCTTGGGACTTCTGACTCCCCATTAGGCCTCCACTGAGATCTCCCCGCCTGGAGGAATGAGTCCCCATGACTGCTCCTCAGTGGTCCCCACTGACACCGAGGTGGAGGAGTGGCCTTGTTACCACTGGGTGGTGTCAAATCCAGACTCTCCATCAGGCCTCCTGCTGTAGCGCCCAGAAGGGGGAGGTGTAAGTGTTCCCGTACTGCTATGTGTGGGTGCTCGTTCAGGCTCCCCACATGGTTTGTTCTGACACTGATGGAAAGTGGGGGGTTATTGCTGCCTAGCAGGGTTGAAAGCCCCAGCTTCCTGCTTGACCTTCCCAGATACCACCCTGGCAGGGCTGGGTTTGGAGGGGCAGGGGGTGGGCCAGGGCTGCTCTTACAGCCTGGCAAGGGTGGCCGTGCAGGCTCCCACTCTGCCTCGGGTGCAGGTGAGGCCACGGTCTGTGTGTGGTACTGGACTGCAGTGGAGTAATTATTGGCTGAAAGTTTTCCATTGGCCTGGCTTCCCCTTCCCTTTGGCTGATCTTTGTGTGTCTTATTCCGTTGTGTATCCATGGGTGCCTCCCAGTCACAGGCTGCTCCAGCACCCAGCCTGGGGTCCACGAGGCAAAAGGAAAACCTGGGGAACTCACTGTGCCCTATCTGCCCTGCCACCCTCTCCTCACCTTTAAGAGTCATCTTCTGGTTGTTTTTTATATAAAGTCCTTAACTGGAGAAATAGGGGAAAAATACATCTACTCTGTTCTCCCCAAAGCAGAAGTCTGCCACCCTACTCTGAAGGACAGCTATGTGCTTAGAAGCATGCCTGATGTCAAAATGGTTATATATAGACATTTTAATATGCCTATGAATCCTGAGGATTCAGAGAAATGAAGAAAGGACCAGAGAAGGAAAAGATAATCACATTTTCAGGGACGGCCAAGCACTCCGATAGAGCTGTGAAGAAACCGGTGCTCGGTGAGACCAAAGCAGAAGCTGCCGCAGGCAAGGACCTGGAGCAGCTTGGATTTCTCCTGTGCTAATGGGCAGCCATTGAGGCCTATTGCTCGGACCAGAGCATGGCTCAAGGGCACTTTCAAGGTTGCCCCCCGTAACATCCTCACCTGAGCTGGTAAGCTAGAAACAGGTAGAGCTTCCCTGGACGTAGAGGTGGGGACAGAAATAGCACTCTTAATAGGTGACACAGATCACCGAAACACTTAGTAATTGGAATATTGTTGTACGTGGTCAAAACTGAGCTTGTCCCAGGAGGGCTTGTGTACTGAACACAGAAAATGCCAACAGTGATTTGCACAAAAGCTGCTACCACCATCCTGCTGACTGTCATGTATACCTGTGATCCCTACAGTTTATTGCATAATGATAAATTTTGCAATTAGGCTTCCATCACCATGGATATAAACACTACGGAAAAACTGATTACAGTTTTATATTCCCTGGGTGCATTTGCAGAATCAATTAGGCCGCGTTTTCAGTATGACAGACTGCTGGAGAGATTGCACACGATTATTTTCATTCCTCATTTTTGTATTGGGATTCGGGAAGTAATTATCACCCCAGGCAAGACTTGCTGTTACCGAGATGAACCATTTGGGGAAGCTGGAGACCAGAGTGAGAAGTCCTTTTGCAGGTCCCTTTTTCTTCCTGTTCTCTGGGCTGTCTTCTCAGGCACCTCCTGCTGGCTTTGAGCAAACACATGGATCATTTTGTTTTGAAGAATAGGATGTGAGTGGAGTCAAAGAACTTAGCACTAAGATACTTCTTCTAAATCTTGCGCATAGTTTTATAACTATTTAATGTTTGCAGTGAACCACATTTAAACTAAATCTCATTGGAACCTCAGTGCAAAAGAGAAATAGACAAGGAGGTGCTCCGGCTGATGTCGGAGCTGTGTGCCTGGGTCCCCACCTGCTTCTGGCACCTCCTTCTTCTGTGGAGGGAAACCCAGAGAAACATCTCCAGAAATTGAGGCCGAGTTCGAAATGTGATTTGGTTCAAAATGTGACAATTCTACATGACTTGGTTCCACTTTTTGACTTTATAGATAGGAAAATCCACTTATTCATTTACTGAGCAAAGTTATCGAGCACTTGCCTGTCAAGCTCTGTGCTCAGAACTGAGACTATAACAAAATAGAGGGTAAGAGCCTCACGAGGACTCTTGACCGCGAGTCCCCAACCCTCGGTGAGACACCACTCTCCCTGGAGAACCCATACACCTACCAGGCCTCTTCACTCAGAGTTCGCCCTTCTCTTCTCGCACTCAGCTGGGCTGTGACCTTCTGGGCTCTGCCTTCCTAACGAGTCCCGCGAATAGAATATACGCACCATGTTCCCTCTAAGCATACTTAACTGCCCCATACTAGTATTAAAATTAGGAAGGAGCTTCTAGGAGAATGTGAGTCAAGTCTTGCTTATAAAACCATGGTTGTGTCCTTTTCACAAGTCATGAGTGCCTTTCCTTCCTGAGCCCACTAATTGATGGACAGTTTCTGCCACCTCTAGCCTCTTCCTTATTCCAGATGTTTTTTCCATGGAAGGAAGACAACCTTCTCTAATTCAAAAACTACATCTCTTGTCTCAGTGATCTAGTCACGGAAAGCAAAAGAATGAGGTTTGCCAGATTTTGGAAATACACATACAGAATACCCAGATAAATTTGAATTATGGGTAAACAACAAATGCTTTTTAGTATGAGCATATCCAAAATATTGTGCAACACATATTTATACTAAAATTATTTTTAAACACTTTTTAAAATAAAAATATGACCCCAAATATTACACTAAAATATTGTTTGTTGTTTATCTGAAATTTAAACCTAACTGAATGTCATTTATTTCTTCTGTATACACACAAGATCAATATATGTGTATACATATGTACATATAATGTATGTAAATAAGTGTTTCATGTTTGTTCTGCCACACAAGACCGCCTTGCTGATAAGCAGGGAGAGGGAAAACGGATGTGTTGCCCATGGTATTGCAGGATTGTTGAGGGGAGAAATCATAGCTATGAAAATGCAGGCTGCTGGCATGCAGTTCGGCTTCCTGGACCCCTGGGGAAAAATCTCGGCTTAATTTAAGAGTTATTCGTATTGCTTACAGGACAGCACGGATATATACTCGGCCTGCCACGCTCCTTTTCACGTCCCATGGGCTCCGCAGAGCTTAAATGAATTTTGCCAGCCATGTTCCCATATTGAGAAACCCAAGACATATGTTTCTGATTCATTTACACTGAGCCAATCAAATGGTTCCTTTCTTTTTTTCTTGCTAAACTCTCAGATGCTTGCAAGGTTTCAGGAAATACTTTATTTCGATATCCTAGAGTAAGTAGTTATTAACTAAGATACTGGCGATAAGAAATTCACGTGCTTCCTTGCCCCTCCTCTGCCTCCTTCTTTTCTGTAGTTTAATGGGTGGTTGAGCATGGGACTGGGGGAATTTAGCGAAGCTGTCTTGTTCAGTGTCCTCTCTGTGTCCCCTGGCTCTGCAGAGCATGGCAGACATTTGTTTACCAAACGTTTGTTTTTCCATAGCCTTGTGAATTGCCTTCTTCTCGTTTGAATCTCAGACTTCTACATCCTCTCCTTATCTCTGGATGGCACAGAGGCCTCAATTGACTGTCCTTGGGCCCTCTCGTTCTCAGGGAGCCTCTGTGCGCATGAAATTAAAATTGTTTTTTTCCTCCCATGCATCTGTCTTGTTCGATTAGCCATAACACCTATAAGAGTGGAAGAAAACCTCCCTCTCCAGTACTCCCCTCCCCGTTTGCTTTGTGTGGTCGTTTATTGTCAAGCCTATCAGGCCCATCTGAAAATGAGGTTAATAAATCTATTAAGATTTTCACTATGAAAGATTCTGCAGGCTACAGAGGTTATCAGGTACCTGGAGAGAATATCTAATTTTGTGTCATCCAATACAAAGAGCTGTGGGTTTGGAACCAGAAGACCTGAGTATTTGTCTTATTTTCACAGTGCACTAGAGTGCTGTCTGTGAGGAGTTAGAGAAATTCCTAAACTTCTGAAATTCAACTCCTTTGTGGATAATAGCACTCCCTCACCCTGTTTCCCCTTAGCATCTTTGCGAATACACACCCAGAGGATCTAATGCTTCTCAGGATCTATCCTGGTGAGAAGTTATTCGGGACATGCAGAGACATGACAGTGAAGTTTATTGCCACACTATTTGTAGCAGCAGAAAGTCACAGGCAACCTAAATATTCATCAACTGAAGAAAAGTAAGTTCTGGCTCATCCACTAAATTAATACTATAAAACTTTTAACGCTGCAGACCTGTATACTGTTAAGAACAAGGATCAGCCCGGCTGGTGTAGCTCAGTGGATTGAGCACGGGCTAGGAACCAAAGGATCCTGGTTCGATTCCCAGTCAGGGCACATGCCTGGGTTGCGCACCAGGTCCCCAGTGGGGGCCATGTGAGAGGCAACCATACATTGTTCTTTCTCCCTCCCTTCTCCTCTCTCTGAAAATAAATAAATAAAATCTTAAAAAAAAAAAAAAAAAAAAGAATCACCATGATGCATTTTGACTTAGGAAGAAAAGACATTTTAAAAACCTGTTTTAGCTTGTGGTCCCATTTTTAATCAAAGAAAATAGAGATAAAAGGCTTCTTGAGTAGATGGTTAGATTGAAAGCCATATGTAGGGCACCAGCCAGGAGTCCTTTGCTTTGGAGAGGAGGAGTAATAAAACAGATAGAGTAGCTAATATTTATGAAGCTCGTAATATGTGTCCGGTACTACCCTAAACCTGACATTTACATTTTACATTACATTCATACACTAATCTTTCATTATGCAGGTGCTATTATTATTTTTACTTAAGAGATGAGAAAACTGGAGTAAGAGAAGTAAAATAATATTTCTGAGGTTATAAAAGAAAATTGTCAGGAGGCAGAAACAGGATCTAAATCCATGTAGTCTGATGATAGAGGCTTCTCTCCACCCCAGCATCGTACTGAGGTAGCAGGGTATGTTATCTTTAAATTGTACATGCTTCTGTGTGGTTTGAATGTCTTCATCAAACACACTTTTCTTTATAACTCTATATTAATATAATGCATTTGCAAAGTGAGATCATAAACCTAAAAGCATTTTGCTTCATAGTCTGCCGCTTGCTACACTTGTATAAATCCAAAGCACTAAGAGCTGCTTTTTAATACATTAAGATTGTATTAAAAAATATATATAAAGTTGTTTTGCACAGCAGCATCTCTTTACACAGTCTTTGCTAGGATAAGGGAAGTCGAAAATGAGAGCCACACCCCCAACTTTCACTTGCATTCTCTCCATGATGTGACTCGTGATTGCTTTGCAGATGGGGTCTGATTATCAAATTGTACATCCTCCTAAACCCACTTGTGTCAATTGCACATCAGACAATAACTAGCAAGTGGTGTCAATGCCCCTTCGTCAGAGCTACTGTCAGCACCAAGCGTTTGGGCCAAGAATAAGAATGACAAGTGTATAACATTTCCAGCTCTGCAATCAGCATGGAAATTAGTCAGCTTATAGATGCTGAGTGGTCTTATAGAGAGGGCCCCAGCTGCAGACGAAATGCCAAACGGAGGATGATAAACAGCAGAGGCATTCAGCAGCTTTTCTTTACAGCTGCTTGAAGCCTGAGAGCCTTGGCAGTAGGGTGGGTTGGCACGAGCTGCTGAATTATTTCAGAGCTGGAGGGGGATCTTGAAGGCCTATTGTTCTCCTGGAAGGAACCTGAGACCCAGGAAAGAACTAATGGGTGAGGTGGAAGAGCCCTGTCCAGGGCTGCAGCCCTTGGCTTTTTCTGCACCGTCGGATTCGTAGATTTATTCACTCATGCATGGCTGTGTGGACTTGGACATTTATTTATTAAGCATCTATGAATGCCAATAATCCATCCATTCTCCTCACTGCAGCCAGATCCATCTTTTAAAAATGGAAACTGGATCATATTTCTGTCAAACTCAAAAAGAGTCTAGAGTCTTTGCTAGAAATAAACAATAAAGATTTATTGAAGGGTCTTAGGGTTTAAAAACTGGAAGCACAACTAGGCAAAAAACCAGATGTGTTCCAAAGAAGAAAGCAAAGTTAGAGTCCTTAGAGTAAAAAGTGCATTCTCAAGAATGATCAGTGCTTCATTCTTAGACCTTGGATTGGTCCAAGGTGATTGTCAGTCATGTGTCAGGGGCCTGGATGGTAGATACCAGCCGGTCTGGAAAATGCACATGAGGGGGACTAGTCATGCCCAGGGGTCTGGATAACAGGTGTCTGTCTGGTGTTTGGCTACCTATCAGGAGTTAGATGGCCTATCTAGATTTCTCTGAGATGTAAAACTAGTCCTTATGTTTAACCTTTTACCAAAATCTACTATTTTCAGCTAAAAGCTTCCTAACTTCCCTATTTATCTAGTCTTAGTAATAAACATTCCTGCTCAGTAGTAAATTCCTAGCTTTGGAAAGACCGTATAAGACATTTCTTAGTAAATGGCTTCTCTAGCAATTAGCTGCTTCTCTTTCAGTGTTTAGGTGGCTGACTTGCTAAATGGCTTAATTCCTCTCCTTAACTCTTTCATGTGGGGGGATGGCCAACAAGCAGGCAAAGAGTGAGATTGCTAGTGGGACTGCCCATAGTCACCTTCTGCTGTGCAGAGAGGCGTCCTACCCATTCTGACTGTGCCAAGAAATGGGTGTGGGTTGGTCCTCCACAAATCAGTGCTCATGGATCGGGTGCAGGGTGACCCCAACAGGGTGGTCCAATTACATGAGTCCTTCAGGGGTAATCAGAGGCCTGATGTATACCCAGGTACGGAGACACAGTGAAATGATGTATGTCCAGGCAATAACGCAGAACTAGAAAGTGTAGAAGTAAAGTTCCCAGGCTAGTTAGAAAAAGAGTAAGACCATTTCCTCGTGCCTCAACCTTCATAATGTTAATAATTTTAGCAGCTTGTTTAAAGTGATTTCGTTTTATATATTCCCTATGTTATCTTTTCCATATTTCTCTTCTAGAACACTTCAGTAGCTTCACATTGTTCTTGGAATACAATCTGAATACTTTACTGGGACCTATGAAGCCAAATAGGATTTGGCTCTTGCCTGCCTCTGTCAGCTCATCTTATGTGGGTCTCATCCCCCACCATGTCCATCACCCTGCAGGGAGGGAAATAATTTGTTCTTGCCCCTTCTGTCTTCCTGGCTGAGGACCCCTATAATAAAAAGACAGTTTAACAGACAAAATTCAAATAAGTTTAATAACACGTGTACTTCCTGTACATGTGGGAGAACCCAGGACAACTTAGTAACTTCCCAAAAAGGCCCAAGCCATCACCTTAAATACCATCTCCAGCTAAAGACAAAAGAAAAACAAAGATGTCAGGGTGGAAGCCAGTCACTGGAGGGTTTCAGGCACAGCAGGTGAAGAAGGGCCTGGCTCTGATGCAGATGTCAGTGTCTGGCTTCCTGACTGAGAGTTTCTAGACATTTAGTCCCCCCCTCTTCCTCACATGGCCGGGAGACACCCTTCCAAATGGAGATTTCCCTTATAAGTGCACATGGCTCTTACAAAAGGGTGACTTCTGTTTCCAGAGCTGCTTCTGTGTCTGCTCTTTCTTAAAAATAATGAACCTAAAATAGTCCTTGTGCCAAAGAGGTGACAAATTCTGCTCTTCCTTACCGCCCTCCAGCCACGTGTCAGGTGCTCTGTGCTGAGATCACACTAAGCCATATTTTGCCTCCAGTCTTTGTATTTGCTGTTCCTTCTGCCACGAATGCTCTTGCTGGTTCTCACACTGCTGCCTCCTCCTCATGGTTCAGCCTTGGTATAAAAGCTACCTTCTCACAGAGGCCTGACTTTGGCATGCTCTGTAAGTTACCCCTGCCATCCGCTACCTTTCTGCACCTGCGTCTTCTTCCTGGCACATCACTGCCATCTATGTGCATCATTGTCTGTTCACTGATTGGTTGCTTGTCTCAGCCATGGTCATATTCCCTGTGATGCCTGACCCAGAGCTCAGCCAATGTCTGCGGAGCAAGTGAAGGGCCCCACCAGACGAGATGCTTTGTTGTGGGCATTGGGGCTACACTGGTGAATGTAACAGACCCCTGGCTTGTGGCATTGATAATCTGGGTAACAAACATCCAAACATCACCGTTTATTCATCCATGTTTCAACCTTACTAGACCTGAAGCCCTTCTTTTATAATGAGTTGTAATGTGCTCCTTTCATATCCTCATACAAAGTTTATAGATAATATAACCAGCTTTGAGGTATACTTCTATAAAAATCAAAATAATGAACTAAATAAAATATAAAGAGAAATAAAAGAAAATCTATTTATAATAAACAGATATTATGTAGTGCCTGGATACAATTATACTAGAACCCATATCTACTTATAATGAGTGTGTTTGAATTTGAGAGAAGCAAGACAATATCTAACTGAATATAATCAACACTTTTTCTTATAGTTGCTGTTTTGCAATTAGGACTCACACACACATACACACAGAGGCTTAGAATCCCGATGACTGTCACAGCTGCAAGGGCAGGCTGATGTGGGTGTGTGACATCAGCAAGCCCAACACTATGAAGAGCATTGCTGTTGATCGCGTGTTTAGTAAAGTGGTAAATGATTCTCAGTCAAGTGCTGAATGAAACAAAATGAAGCCTGCCCTCGAGTTTCTTTTTATCATTAACATAATTTTTATGGTAGATGTGTGTATGGCTTTTGGCACATAACTCAGGAGGAGTTCGACAACTTGACATCTCATCTCATATTTATGAGGACAAGGTTTCTCAGCGTTATTATTATTTTTTTTGATTGTTGACAGATATCCTCCATTTCCCCCCTCCCGCCCTCCACCAAGCACCCCCTGCTTCTGCCTTCACCACAGCGTTGTCTCTGCCCATTGCTTTGCATATATGCGCATACGTTCTTCGGCTAATCTAGTCCAGTCCTCCTCCCCTCTGAGGTCTATCAGTCTGTTCCCTGGGTCCGTGCCTCTGGTTTTATTCTGGCTTTCAGTTTATTTTGTTCATTAGAGTCCACATATGAGTGAAATCCTATGGTACTTGTCTTTCTCTGACTGGCTTATTTCACTTAGCATAATGTTCTCCAGGTCCTTCCATGCTGTTGCAAAGGGTAAGAGTTCCTTCTTTTACAACCATGGAGAATTCCATTATTCACTCATCTACTGATGGGTACTTGGGCAGTTTCCAAACCTTGACTATTGTAAGTAACACTTCTGTGATCACAGGGGTGCATATATTCCTCCTGATTAGTCTTTTGGGATTCTTAGGATATATTCCCAGAAGTGGGTTCGCCAAGTCAAAAGGCAGTTCCATTTTTAATTATTTGTGGAAACTCTATACTGTTTTCCACAGTGGCTGCACAAATCTGCATTCCCACCCACAGTGCACAAGGGGAGGGTCCCTTTCTCCACACCCTTGTCAGCACTTGTGTGTTCATTTATTGATGATAGCCATTCTGACAGGTGTGAGGTGATATCTCATTATGGTTTTAATTTGCATTTCTCTGATGGTTAGTGATGTTGAGCATTTTTTCAAATATCTATTGGCTATATCTGTATATCTTCTTTGGAGAAATATCTATTCAGGTCCTTTGCCCATTTTTTAATTGGATTGTTTTTTGTCTTCCTGGTGCTTAGTTGTATAAGTTCTTTATATATTTTGGAAATTAATCCCTTATCAAATACATCATTGACAAATATTTCTCCCATACAGTGGGTTCCTTTTCCATTTTGCTGATGGTTTCTTTTGCTGTACAGAGCATTTTAGTTTGATGCAGTCCCATTTGTTTATTTTTCCCTGTATTTCACTTGCCATAGGAGATGTATTGGCAAGGAACTTGCTGTGAGAGATGTCTGAGATTTTACTGCCTATGTTTTCTTCTAGGATTTTTATTTTCAGGGATCTTTCCTGTATAGTTTGTTCCCTTGACTTTCTTATAGTTAAATTTCTAGAAAAATCAATATATAAAACTATGCCAAAAAAAAGGTCAAGTACCCATTAGAGTTGGTAATTAAAATATTGCTTGCTGAAACATAGGCTATATTTACATGAAATGGCTCAATTTACCTACAGCACAAAGTTGCTGTCTGGGAAGAAATGTAATATTCAAACAACTTGTAATCAAAACAGCTACTTCGTATCTGGGATAAACATATTGGTAATTTTGTGAGTAGGACAAGGGTGGAAATTAGCAGACACTTCTCTTTGCAGCAGTAATAATTTTAAAAGCTGTTTTCTGTTTTTCTCCAGTGTGATGATTGCTTTGTTCAATTGTCACTGAGCACAGGAAGTGGCAAGTCCAAGTGTATGGCTTGCGCCCTCATGAGAGTGGGGGAGTGGGGCCCTTCAGGAATGGCCTGTACTGTTCGAACATGCCACTCGCAATAAATTACGCAGCCAGCACCGGAATGAACTTATAGGGGAGACAATTTTTTTCTTCCGCACTTCTAGGTTCTTCAGCTGGCCTAATCATCAAATTAACATAAAACAGATAAGCAGGAGAAAAACAAATTTAATTATGACCATATGGGGGCCCCAGAAAACTATGAGACCCACAAGGAGTCCGGAGGCTGATATTGCCATCCTGAACTAAGAAGAAGGGGGTATGGTCTGGACTTCAAAGGGGAGGAAGACAATTTACAGGAAATAGGAAGAGCAAATGTTTGGTATACAACAGATTAACAGGAAGAAGAATTTCTCTGCCATGCTGTGCAGACAAAATGGGGCACAGAGAGGAATTTCATCTCAGGGCCCTGCTGAGCTTCCCACACAAGCTTACCACACTTGGCCCTTACTCTTTTTAGTTCTCTCCGATGATAGTTCTCTTCCTGATCCTGGCCCTCCATCTAAAGTATTTTAGGCAATTAAGTGAAGGGAAGGATTAAAAAAAAAAAAAAGCAGCCCTTCCTGGGTCTTTTGGGCCTTAATTGTCTTCAGCTCAAAATAGTCTATATGCCAAAGTGGTTCATTCTGGGGAGACTTGTTCTGAACCCCTTCAGACCATCCAAATTACAGTCTCTGGTGGCTGGAGAAGAACTTAATGGTGATCCAGCCTCCTCTTGCCCCTTTTTGATGTTTGAATGCCTACTAATGGCTCCTCTCAAAGATTCAAAGATGTTTTTGACACTTCCAGTGACTGGGCCTTCCTCTGCAAATGAAGTGTGCTATGACCTTGACTAGCATTTGCTGTAAGAAATTTCTTCTCTACATTGACCAGAAAGCTCAATAGTCTCAGGACTTCCGCTAAGATGGCGGCGTAGGTGGACGCACTTCGCCGCACGCACAACCAGAGAGTTTAAACAACGAATGCAATAGCGAAAAATAAACAACCAGAACGGACAGAAATGAACTGAAGGGAAGTCCGAAACCCAGGAAGTGGGAGAGGAAGTACATCCAGGCTGGCCCTGCCCCCAGAGGAAACATCACAAAAAAAACGACCCAGGTTGCCGGGCACCAGAGAACACCTAAGAATCTGACAAGTGCGCCGAGATAAAAAGAATGAAAATGGCCAAAATGAAAGATCAGAACAAATTACAACTAACAGATGATGACATAGTCAACCTAGCAAATGCTCAGTTTAAAACACTGGTAATCAAAATGCTAACAAAACTGGAAGAAAGGTGGATGCAAATAAATGAACAAATGAAGAACACAATAAAGATAATGAGGGATGATCTACAGGAAACCAATAAGGAAAAAAAAGAAGCTGGGACTCAAACCAGTAGTGTAGACCAGAAGGAAGAAACAAGAATTCAAAAAAATGAGGAGGAACTCAGAAACCTCAGAGACATTTGTAAACGACCCAACATCCGGATCATAGGGCTGCCAGAAGGACAAGAGGAAGATCAAGAAATTGAACGTATTTTTGAACAGATAATGAAGGAGAAATTCCCAGATCTGGCAAAGGAAATAGGCTTTCTGGAAATCCAAGAAACTCAGAGAACCCCAAAGAAGTGGGCTCCAAAGAGGAACACACCAAGGCACACCAAGGCACATCATAATAACATTACCCAAGATCAAGAATAAGGAGAAAATCTTGCAAGCAGTAAGAGAAAAGGAGACAAGTTACCTACAAAGGAATTCCCATAAGACTGTCAGAGGATTTCTCAAAGGACACCTTCCACGCAAGAAGGGGCTGGAGAGAAATATTTCAAATCATGAAAAGCAAGGACCTACAACCAAGAATAATCTATCCAGCAAAACTTTCATTTAGAATGGAAGGGCAGATAAAATGCTTCTCAGATAAGGTCAAGTTCAAGGAGTACATCATCATGCAGCCTCTACTATATGAAATGTTAAAAGGTTTTATATAAGTGAAAGCACCGAGGCCAGATCAGCTACCGGGGAATTCAGATCAGTCACAGCCAAGACGCTTGTGAGGTAAGCAAGCAAAATACAACCAGAGAAACAAAATATAACTAGAGACATTGAAGTTTAGAACATTCTGGCAGTAACCAGAGGGGAGGGGGAAGGGGATAATGGGGACAAGGGTATTCAGGAACTGCTATAAAGGATACATGGACAAAACCAAGGGGGAGGGTGGAAGCAAGGGAGGGAGGTGGGTTTTCCTGGGGTGGGGGTCAGGGGGTGGGTAAATGCAGACAACTGTAAGTGAACAACAGTAAAATAATTTTAAGAAAAAAAGAAAGCTCAATAGTCTTTCCCTACATACGAAAGCAGCTCCTGGGGCCCACCTGAAGTCTCCTGTTCTCTTGGCAAAAGTTTCTATGTACAAGGCACCAATGAGAAATAATTATTCTAAGAATTCAGATATGGGGAAACTTAAGGATTTGATCCTAGAATAAATTGGTCAGCATTTTCTCAATGAAATAGAAATTCAGAGACAGTAAGAGGCCAGGCAAATGTTACCCAGATGTGATTAATGTTTATCTCCCACCTAACGTCTTCATGTCCCTCTGACCTTGCCCTTGAGGATTCCTTTGGGTTCTGACGTGTGGGCTGTCACCTTCTTGGAGGCACCCACATTAGTTAGATGCATTTGTACATTTGCTTACCAAAGAACTAGTGATTTCCGAGCATCGTCTGTGTGCAGAAGGTTTTGCTGGGGGCTCTGGGTCTACAAAGATAACAAAGCCCAAGAGGCAATTAGCTTTTATTTGTATATTAACTTGGCATCACTCGAGTGTCTCTCTTGAGTTTCTTTGTTGTTCAGTGGGACTGAGGTGACTGACTAGTGAGTGATGTGTCATGGGTAAAGTAGTGGGAAGCGCCTCCATCCTCATTTTGGTGCAGTGTGCGTGGGCCCTACTCTCGGTCTATGGGGAGTGCATACATGCATACCAATGAGCACCAGAGGGAGGACATGCTGCTGGAAGAGACAAGAAAGGGGTCACTGTGGGCTGTGAATGCTTTGCAAAAACATGTGCCTTGAATTTTGATGGGTAGAAAGGAGGAAAACATGTAGGCAAGAAGAGAAGCAGTAACAAACATACAGAGAAAGGAATGGATGATGTATCTGGGGACAAGGATGACATTAATAGTCTCTCATCCCAGAGAAGTGTACAAGGAGACATTTAACAAATCTGAGCGATAACAAAGTAAAGTTACAAAGTCTAGAAAGACTTATGTGTGGTTCTAGTAACCGAGAATTAGCAACAAGACAAGACAGATCCTTTTCTTTTTGCCAGTGACTTTCAACAAGGGAGACAGGTGCCAGCCTGAGATCAGATCAGTTGATTGGGCTAAATCACAAGTCAGTATCTGTAATTTTGCATTTTTAAGTATGGATAGAAGTTTATTCCATAAAAAGAAAAGGAATATAATTTCACAGTTGTTTTTAGAGCATCAGTCTAAGAGCATCCCCTAAAATAATTGCACATATAAATGAAAGCAAGCTGGAAAATTTGAAAAATATGTTGTATATTTTTGACATTTAATTGCAAAACAGTTCAAGTTTGGAGTATCTTGAGAGCAGGTATGCTCAATAGGGATGATATTGACATCAAAGGGGCAAAAATTGATTCTTAAAGGGAGGAGCAAAGGATTTTACTCTTGATACGTACATTGCAGATAAACACACTACACACACAGATATGCAATATATCTGTAATAATAACATTTTGGGGGGCACCAGTTGGGGGGAAAAGGCCTAAAGGACATTTTCATTGGATTGCTTGTCTTCCTGGTGTTACATTGTATAAGTTCTTTACATACAAATAGTGTGTAAAGAAAGCCCAATTGCTCAATCAGAAGAGGATCCAGTCTTGCAAATTTAGAAGCCGTATTTTTATTAGTAAACAAAGTGTAGACCCAGCTTTCAGTACTGTCATCATTAATCAAGATCATAGAAACTGATAGACTCCAGAATGACCTTGGCGTTGGTCATTGTAAATGAATAAATTGTCACATGAGCTAGGGTATCTGTATTAGCTTTCTATACAGAAAGCTACATGAAAAACCATAAAACCATTCAAAGCTTTCTTGGAAAACCTAAGCCAGAAAAAGGAATTTAATTTCAAATGTGAGGTGGTATAGCTTAGCAGAGCCTTGCACAGTTCATTTCCATGTTAAGACTCTACCACTGTGGGCGCTGGGAGTCCATGAGTGAGCTGAGGAACTAACTTCCCTGGATGGTTGCTGCCCCTCTCTGCTGCCAGGGCACCGTTTTCCCAAGCTTTTATTTCTAAGTGACCTCTTCCAGTGGGCACATTACTGTTTAGGTCTACGGACCCCAGTGTCCCATTTGGTTGTCAGTAAGGACCCTGTGACTTTAAGTGACTTTACATACCTCCCGCAGAATCCATTTTTCATTGTTTAACTCTCAGCAGACAGCAGTATGTATGTCTGGGCTGGAGGAGCTCTTTGCACTGACCCCAGGGGAATCTCACTGCAGTGACGCGGCTCTAGAAGCTGCTTGGCCAACGTGGCCAGGGGGCCTTGGCGTCTGCAAAGTGTGAGTTATGTACTACACACACAGTACAGTGCCCCGCGATGCCCACCACGTCAGAATCTCTGCAGGTGGCCTGAGGAATCTACATGTGTACTAGGTACTCTGGATGCTTCTGATGTTTGCTGACGTTTGTGGAACACTGTTTTAGGAGGAATGCTCTTAGGCATCTCTTGAAAAGAAGCAAGATTTTGCTCTTGGAGGAAAACTGACAAGCCCTTCTTTCTTAGATCATTGTCAAATTAGTGGCCACAAGGCAAGCGGTAGTTAATATAAAGTATTTTAGTACCGCCATAGTTAATAGAAACTATCCTCTCTCTGTGGTTAATACAAACACGAGGTCATGTCAGTCTTAACCTCAAGAATCACTAGCAAAGTTACACTCTAAAAGGTTTGCTATCACAAAGTCCTTCATCACATTTTATCCCAAAACAAAAATGTCCCTACGTGAATTTATTCTTTAGCTAGATGGAGCAGTCTTCTTTCAGCTTTAGAATTTCTGAGAAAAAATATGTTAGAATCGTGGAACGACTTCTGGGGTAGTATCTGAAGTTCGGAGTTAAAACCCTGGCTCTGTAATTAGTATGTCTTCTGTCTCTAAGTATTTAGCTTAGCATTTTGGGCAGTGGTCACCCAATTGGCCAAAGTAGGATAAAAACTTTCCTAGTTATTTGAAAGGATATTTGGATAATCAAAGGAAGGAATAGTTTTTAAGGCTGCATAAAAAATTGAAAAAATTCATAAGAATGTAAAGTATTAAAAACTGATACCCCAAAGTAGCCAAGCTTGTGGTGGATAAAATGTTTCCCATGTTAGCCTAAGCTAATGGTGATGAGTTTGAGAAACTTTAAGTTGAAGACAATTTCAAGGAGGAGAAATTAGATGTTATAAATAACCACTGGAAGTGAATGTGTGTGCCTGAATGGGAAATGACACCCCTGGAATTTTCCAGGAACCAAGAGTGACATTTAAGCGATCGAAAACATCAGTGGAAGAAATCGACTCACAGAATACAAATTTATGTCAAGAAGGAAATAGAAGTGTGGTGCTGCCTCTGAGAAAGAAGAGAGACTTTACAAGAACATTAATAACATGTCTATCACACGGCTTCTCCAACCAAAGGGAGAAAATTGTTTCCTTATAAATCTACCCTGGGTACAATATTCTGCTGACTCTTTCTGAAGCACAGCTCTGCTTCTGCCAGACAACTCCTGAAAGTCTTTGGTGTCTCATATTTCTCCTCTAAGTTCAGACCCTTTGGTGTAGGATTGAAGGCTTTCCAAAATCTTATCCTGTCCCACACTCATGAAGTCATCCACTGTGTCTCTTCACTCGCTCTCACTGCAACCAAACAGTAGCTTTGGATTGCCCAGAAAAATCGATGCTTTTCCTATATCTGCCTTCTCATTGTAGCCCTATTTTCTGTTTCTCATGTACACACAAGCCTAATGTCTCCCAACCCATCAAGGGCAAGCGAAATATCCCTGCTCTCATTTGCAAAATAAAATCCCACCTTAAACTGGGTAAATTTACATAGTTATGGGAAGAAAAAGATCAAGCATTGCATTAACTTACGATGTAGCTGGATCCAGCTGCTCAAATGATGTCATTAAGAATATATGTGTCTGTCTTTCAGCCTTGATGACTTTTATATTGAATAGATTTTAAGATCTCCCTTTGAGATAGCAAAATATGCTTCAGGAATGTGTTCTGTGGCCCTGGCTGGTTGCTCAGTTGGTTGGACCATCATCCTATAACCAAAGGGTTGCAGGTTCAATCCCCAGTTGGGGCCCATATGGGAAGCAACCCATCAATGTTTCTTTCTCACATTGTCTGTCTGTCTGTCTGTCTGTCTCTCTCTCTCTCTCAAATCAGTAAAAACATATCCTCAGGTGAGGATTTTTAAAAAAGATTCTACTTCAATCTTTTCTTCTAGCTGGAAATAACATTTTGCCCTATTAAAATTTCTATAGCATTTGACAACTTTCTATCCTGTATTACAGTGATCAGTGTACACGTTCTCATTTTCCTGCTAACCTTTGAGATCTTGGAGACTAAGTGGAATCTCCTACTCATCGTCCTATTTCCCACGCTGCCTTGCAGGATGCTTTGTTTATTTTCTAGTCACTGTGGAATTAAAAAACAGGGCACTTAACCTCTTTGGACCTATCTCTTGAAAAAGAGGCATTGTAATACATCATTTCTAAGATTGCTTCTAGCCTCAAAATTATTTGATTCTGCTGCATAATAAAATAGTTTCTGAGTGAATGACTGCATATAACACGGGGGAAATGCAAAAACTGTCACACCTTGGATTTGCTTAGACAGCTTCAGGAATGTCAATTACCGACTGAGTTAAACACCCCAATCCAGTAACCCACAATGTTCAGTTTCCAGACATCTGACAGTGTTTTCCCCTCCCTTTGGTTTTCGACATGTGCAATGCACAGCACGAGGAACTGTTTGCCTGTTTGCTATTTTCACGTAGGAGGCTGCAGAGTCTCCGTGGAAAGGAAGTGAATCAGAGCTTGTTTTGTTAGCTTGTGTGAGAGAAGAGCCTTCACACCAATGGGTTATTAAACCCAGAGAACCTTAGAAAAAATGCAGGTGTGGCAGGGAAATAGTTGGAAACAAGTAAATTATACAATAATGACTGCAAACCTGAAGTGAGTATGTGGTAAATGTCAGGCACTACACTGAGTGTTAGGTACTGCTTCTTATTTAATTTTCCAGTGACCCTGGGAACGAAGTGTGTTATTCCCGTCTGATCAAAAACAGGCATTAAGGCTCATACAGATGAAATTGCTCACCAGGGGTGATCCAGCAGCAGAACAAAGATCTTAATCCCAAGTGGCTCTGTTCTAATCCAAAGCCCCAGCATCTGCTATGCTCAGGGATAGCCTGCGTCGAGGTGTTTTATTTCTTCTCCTAAGTCCTCGCACTTAAGGTTTTCCCTCTTTTTAATCAGAAAAAAAGTCACCCATACCCACTTGATTATTTTATAGAGATGCAGGATCACATCAATCCTGATCATTACGATGACTTGCCGTGGGCATACAATAACCAAACTGGCCAGTGAGCCCCCTCCATGTGACATGAGGGGATGCTACAGAAACCTGGAGTATCAGGGCTGCAAGGAACTTCGTCACTCGCTGAGTGCTGAGCCCCCTCCCAAACAGATGCTCTGTGAGCTCTGATTTAGAACACAGTGTTATGGAAGATAAAAGCAGTACATGGTACAACCTGACCCTAACTTCCCAAAGTCAAGGGGATTGGCTACCCAGAGGGAACAAGGTAAAGACCTGTGTGTTGCAGTGGGAATAGTTCCCATTTGGAAAGCCAGGGCATCTGGATTTGAAATGGCTCTTCCATAGTGCAGAAGGCCAGGGCAGGGCCCCATCCTTGTACCTGGTACCATCCATCTCTGTGCTCATGTGATTCTGCTGACAGCTCTGAAACTCAACAGGGGACTAGGTGAAGGGGAGAGAGAGGTGCACGCTGAAGCGCTGAAGGAAGATCAGCCCACAGGTGCCAAGTCATGGGGGAAGCTCAGATTGCGCGCGGGAATGAAGGAACAAATGTTCAGATCCAGCTACTCAGCACAAAATTTTGATAAACCATGAACTAACTATAGTAGATTATTTGAAATGGTTTCTTTATCAATCTTGCTATGACTTCTTTTTTAAAATCATTGTTAATTTTTAATTACAGTTGACATACAATATTATGGGAGGGGGGCAGAGAGCATAGGTGAAGGATTAAGAAGTGCAAATCGGTAGTTACAGAATAGTCACGGGGACGTGAAGTCCAGCGGAGGAATATAGTCAACAATACCCTAATAACTATGTATGGTGTCAGATGGGATTTACCGGGATGGGCACTTAACAAGTTACGTAACATCTAAGCCCTGGGGTTTAGACACTAATGTAATATTGCTATGACTTTCTTAAAGAAGCAAATCTGCAGGTGTCTCTGTAACGGAGCAAAGTATAGGAACACGGCATCATTCGATTCTAACACGAAACCAGAGCCCGCCCCTCTTCCACTCTCACCCGTGTCTCTCTGACCAGGTTCCTTGACCCTGCAGTAGTCTCCCCGTGTTTTCCACGTCATCCTCTAAGAGTGTACAAGATGAAGAGAAAGTCCGGCTGTAACTGCTTTGTCCTGTGGCCCTGGAAGCCAGAGGTGTAGTCAGGCTGCCTCTGTGCATTTCTGCACATCTCAGCTAAGGTACGCCTGACCTCTCAGGTCCCCAGTTGGCTTCTCCCTGCAGGCCCTGATATCTCTGTTCCTTCAAACCAGAGAATGCAGCAGAAATCCCCTGACCGTTTTCATTTAAAATGAAACAAAGCATCTCGTCATGTAGATCCCCCTTATATTCGACCCGCATTCACTGATGCGGGGGTTTATTAAAGATGACAGGAGAAAAATCTGAAGTTGCTGTTTCACAGCCTCGTCCGCCCCCATAGGCCTGGTCAAGTCAGCTGTTACTTCATTAGCCAGGAACTGGACAGTCTTCACAAAGCATCTTTTAATTCATTAGTGTGAAGTGGCGTGATTGATTTACAAGTATTAATGACTTGCCACTTGTGTCAAAGGGTCGCTGGAGAGGGGGCATCCAGTTGAGGATATATGACTATAGATGCTTGTGACTAGTTCATTTAATAAACATTTCACTCTGTCTGCATTGTCTTATTTTCTTGACTCTAAGTCACTATTGTTTCAGTAATAGCGTTCCAAGGAAAACCATTTTGCCTGAAAAGATGATATATTTACTAGATAGGTAACATCAGTTATCTACTACCTATATATTGTATGTTATACAATTATATGCTTTATATAACTTATCAATTATTTTTAGATACTATCTAAATATCTGTAAATAAATGATAAAATACCTTCTAGTTTAAATAAAATACTATAGTTTATACAGGAAGCAGGTCTAGGTGATTTTCTGTGTGTGTACCTAACTACCCATGTGTATGACACTGTATTTCCGTCCTACCCCTCTCGCGAGGGTGCAGTCAGGACGTGGAGCCCGCAGGAAGCCGCCCTCTAAAGATGCTTTTCAGATGATGGGAGATGGTTTCTGAGCACCTCAGGTCCAGCCTAGGCGTCTTCAGTTTAACTTCAGCCTTTCAATGTGATATTATGTTACTATGATTTTATGATTGTAATGAATAGAAATTAAGTCCAAAGAATGGCACCATTGCTCAGTCTGAAAAATAAGCAAAATTAATCTATAATTCTATAAAAGTGACGAGCAGAAGAATAAAGTTTGATAGTGCATCTCAAAAAATATCCAGCCTGGCTGATGTAGCTCAGCGGATTGAGCGCGGGCTGGGAACCAGACAGTCCTGGTTTGATTCCCATTTGGGGCACATGCCTGGGTTGCGGGCCGGGTCCTCAGTGAGGGCTATGTGAGAGGCAACCACACATTGCTGTTTCTCTCCCTGTCTTTCTCCTTCCCCTCTCTCTAAAAATAAATAAATAAAATCTTAAAAAAATATATCCAGGAAAGAGGATGTTGTACATTCTGGGTGGTATGTAGTATTTACATCAAGATGGTCGTTGGTTTACTCATTCCCTCCTTTGGCCGGTCCCGATGGAGCAGTATGTCTTGTGGCGTGCACTGTGCTAAGCTCTCAAGATATGACAGTAAGCAAGAAAGACTTTTTACACCAAGCTGACAACTTAATTAGGGGAATTGAATTACAGACTGTGACCATTGCAAGGGGGGAAATAATTAGGGGTATAAGAGGAACATTTAAGCTGGGACTAAAGCCTAAGGTGCCAGTCATGAATAGAGCCAGGGGAAAAACATTTTAGAAAAAGGGGGGAAATATTCAGTTTAAAGACTCTAAATAAAAATTGAATAGTAAGGAAAGTGTAGCTACAGGCAGAGCAGGCGGGGGGTTAGGAAAGGAGCTCGGAGAGGCAGGGCGGTCTGGCCACACGGGACCTGGAGACCACTGTGTGACGTCAGCACATCGAGGTGACTCAAAGACACCGTCCTTTACGGTTCCTGGACCACTTTTTTCTGGTTTCCTTGTTTCTTATGGCTACGTGCTCTAATACACTGCCCAGAAATAGTGAGAGAGACCAGTCTTGTCTTCCTATTAACTTTCAGGAGGTGCTTCAAAACCGTAGTCATTAACTACAGAGTGGGCAGAAGTAGGTTTCCCATCATGAGTACATGAGACCATTGATTTTTTATTATTAGTTATTAATTATTGAATTATTTTCCATATGAACAACTGGAAACCTACTTTTGACTCACACTGTATGTGAAATCATACATGCATGTATGTATATATAAGTATATATAAAAATATAATGAAGAAGTAGGGAGAATCTCAGGAATGGAAAGATTGTTTATACTCAGAAAGTCTATTGTGAAATATACCACTTTAATGGAACAAAATATGTGATCATTTCAATAGATGCAGAATAAACATTCAATGGAGTCAACACTTTTAATAAAGAAAATTATTAACATGTAAAAATAGATCATTTTCTTAACCTGACAAAGGTTATCTATGAGAAAACTAGAGCAAATATATTATTTTTTTTATTCTAAGCACATAGAAAAATTACTTAAAGAAGGTTTTACCCCAATTTCTTTGTTTTGCTCTTAGTCATATTTATTTTCAATTTAAAATACCACTGAAATTTTTTTAATGTTTGACATAGGGCCGCACAGATTAAAATACGTTGTTGCGATATATTGTCCTCCACCTTGTTGCTCCTGTGTGTTCTGCCATGAACCCACAAACGCACACCACAGCGTGCACTGCAAACCGTGCCTGACCCCATGTGCAACACGCACGGACGGCCTGCGTCAGCTTGGGTTTCAGGGGAGGGCAGAGGGCACCGCGGCTGGAGAGCGCTTAAAGACCGTTTCCATTACTCGGAGAGCTTTGCGTGGGTGTCAGCTGGGTGTCTGACTCTCAAACATGTTTGCTTCCTCCCCTCTTGTGGCAGATGAGGTAAAAGTGGTCCATGCTCTGCTCACCGCAGGTTTAGTGCTGATGACTCATCTGCCTCATGTGAATTAAGCAACACAGGAAAAATCACCAAAAGGCACAGAGGCTTAAGTTCTCTACCAATCATTTAGCCACTAAATGTTTATTGAGTCTCCTCTATGTTCCAGGCATTGTTGTAGGGACTGGGATATAGAAGTGAACAAAACACACAAAAAATTCCCTGCCTGTATGGAAATAGCAGCAAATAAATAACTCACGTATTTAACGTGTTTGACAGCTGATAAACGCTCTGTTGGAAAACAAGGCAGGGAAGGAATTCTTAAAACTGCCACGGTAAACAGGGTGGTACTGGAAAGGGTGAGATCTTTACAAAGCATAAAAAAGACGTGGGGCCAGTCCCATGGACCCACAGAGGGACTGCAGGGAGGCGGGGCGGTAAAGAAGCGGAGCAGCCATGAGAGCACGTGGAGATGGGTCGGAGAACACTTAGGATTGCTGAGTCTAGTGTTAGCTTCTTGAAGACCCTCCGTGCTGGTTTCCACAGGGCTGTGTCAATGAACACTTGCCCCAGCAGTGCGCCAGAGTTCCCTTTCCTCCAAATCCTCACGGACACTTGTCATCTCTTGTTGTGTTGCTAATCACTATTCTAACATGTGAGGTGACATCTCATTGTGCTTTCAACTTGTGTTTTTCTGACAATTAATGGTGTTGAACATCTTTTTCATGTACCTGTTGGCCATCTGTATGTCTTCTTTAAAAAGTGTCTATTCAGATTGTCTGCCCATTTTTTAATCGGAATGTTTGTGGGGTTTTTTTGCCATGGAGTTGTGAGTTCTTTATATATTTCGGATATTAATCTCTATCAGATGTACGATTTGCAAATATATCCTCCCAATTGGTAGGTTGCCTTTCCATTTTGTTAATGGTTTCCTTTGCTGTGCAGAAACCTTTCAGTTCGATGTAGTCCCGTTTGTTGGGTTTGGGTTTCAGTTTAAGAAAAATTGTGAAAACCTATTTCAAGGAGCTTTTTTTCTTTATTTTCTTCTAGGAATTTTATGTTTTCCGTTCTTATGTTCAAATCTTTAATCCATTTTGAGTTAAAATTAACTCAAATTTGTGTGCATATCATGTAAGATACTAGTTGAGTTTCATCATTTTACATGTCGCTGTCTAGTTTCCCCATGATTTATGGAAGAGACTAGTTTTTCCCAATTGTGCATTCTTGGCTCCTTTCTCATAGATTAATTGACCACACAATTATGGGTTTACTTCTTAGCTCTCTATTCTGTTACATTGATTGATGTGTCCATTTTCATGGCAATACCATGCTGTTTTGATAACTATGGCTTTGTTGTCTATGGCTGCACCACCCTGAAAGCGCCCAGTCCCGGCTGACAACTAGGGCTTCATCACGGAGTTTGGAATCAGGAGCATTGGCCTCCATCTTTGTTCCTTCTTCATGTTGGTTTAGTTATCCGTCCTCTTAGGGCTCCATACAATTTTAGTGCGTGCTTGTAATTAGCCAGCACAATATTTAAAGTGCTAAATACTTTAAATATTTTATCTCAATAAAATCTTAAAGCAACCCCAAGGTTGTTTAATTAGCAGAGGAGAAACTTAAGTTTAGAGAAGTCGATTGAATCACCTAAACTCAAACTATGAAGTAGTGAAACTAGAATTTTATTCGGAAGTATTTTATTGCCAAATCAAAACTCTTTATTATGCTATGCTGCAGCTATTTTTATTCTACTTAATCATGAGCTATGAGCTTCATGAAGGCAGGGATTATATTGTACTCGATTTACAAATTTAATCCTTCAAAAACAGGTACTAAATAAATATATGTTAAATGCATAAATAAGGTAATAAGCCTGCTCTTGGCAAGATACATTTAATCAGTAACAGATTAACTTTCTAAGCAGCTTTGGCAACTTTTTAAGAGAAGGAAGTCTGTCTTGTTAGAGGATGATTTACTTAGTAAAGCTTGGCAGGTAGGAGATCTTTGAAGAAACCAGGATCAAGTCTTTCAACAGTCTCTGATGTCTCCTTACTGTGTGTGCTGCCACTCCACTGAACTCGAGGCTGTACCTTCCCCCTCTGGCTAAGAGTTGTGTATACGTGAAGTTGTGTGTCCATCAACTATCGATCTGCTGATGTAACCTGAGGCCCGCTGCAGGCAGGTGAAGTTAGGGGACAGAGCTACCGCCACCATGGAATGTGAAGGCCAGAAAATGTGCTTGGATTTTCCATGAGAAGACACTTTAGATGTCTTTCTGTAACTGGTGGTGTGACATTATATTTAAACCTAATATTCATGATTAGAAACATTAACAGCCAGAATATATATTTAGTTTTTAAAGTGTAAACTAGAATAGGGGCAAGGCGGCCATGGCAGTTTAATTAAATTTGTTGCCATTCAAGTTGTCTGCGGTTCATACAATGCTGCGTTTGGCCTAGTTAGTGGTAATAATGACACATAGAGTAAATAATTTGTATTTTTAAGAAGTTTATAATGTATCTGAGTGAAGAGGTCATATAAGCATTGGCTAAATTTTGATTAACTGTCACTCCCTCTTGACATTGCCACCAATTCATGATGGACCCGGGGTGTTAATTACTAACTGGTTCCGAGACCTCATTTTCTCCATCACTTTCTTTCATATTCATAGTCCTCAAACCATGTCATTTCATTAACACCCTTTTATTATAATGGTGATGAGAAAAAAATCGATTCCCAGCAGGGGCCACTGTCTGTGTGGAATGTGCGCGCTCTCCCCATGTCTGCGTGGGTTTTGTCCAGCCCTTCCGGTTTCCTCCCACGTCCCCACGATGTGCACCTTGGGTGACCGGGCATGTCTGCATTGTCCAGTCTGAGTGAGTGTGGTGTGTGTTAGCGGCCCTGCGACGGGAGGGCGTCCTGTGTAGGGCTGGCTCCTGCCTTGTGCCCTGAGCTGCTAGGATGGGCTCCCACCACCGAGAACTGGAAAAAGTGAGTTGGAAAAGAATTACCTTACTTGTTTTTATTAATCTTTCTCAAATGTATTTATAGCTCCCATTTATTTCAATGTTCAAGACTAGCAGTGTTTCGGGTCCTCATTTAGAGGTTTGGGGATGTTTTTGTGGCCAGAAACATCCTGTAGGAGCTTAACTCGTGCTTAGATCGATTAGCCTGTGGGAAAATTCGTTTCATTTCAAGCTGTTTCACTTAAAGTAGCAGTTTCCAAGAACCTTTTGATGGTGTTAAATACTTCCTGTACATCGTATTTTCATCCTGCTCCAGAAACTCTTTATGTTTTGCCTCATTATGTTGCTTTCTAAATAGCACAGTTTTTAGAATCAGAAAAATAAGAATAGCTCAGCCACTCACTGGTGTGACCTTGAATAAGTTACATCACTTTTTTTAGACCCAATTTTCTCATCTGTCAAATGAAAGTAATAATAAACATGTTATAGAATATTGTAAGGAGAAATGAAAGAAAGAATTCCACTTTGGGTTATGATGGAGCAGTTTAACAGCTTCGGCTTCCTGCTGAGAACAATTATAGAAATTGTATAAAATAAAAATGAATAGCAGTTGAAGGCATCGAAGGTCAACCAAGGCAGCTAGGACTTGAGAGGCCCCATTCTCAGAGAAAATAGATTTGCAAAGAAGTTTGTCCAGTATCATGCATAACTCTCCTTCTCAATGAATTTCTCTCTTCCTAAAATGCACAAAGCAGCATTACTATAGTCCAAGCAGAAGGGAGAAACTGGAAAGACAGGGAAAGCTGTCAGACCAGTAATCGGGGTTCAGGTCTGCTGTAGGGGTAGGCCCTGAAAACATCTTGGCTTTCCGCTGATGACCTTAAAGAACTAAACTGTAGGAGTAAGCAAACCAGAAGAGATTAGGACCTGCCAAGACCAAAACTCAGCTGTGAAAAATTGTAATTCCTGGTTCAATCCAGGTGCTGTGCCTCTGTGCCAGTCTAACTGCCCACCAATAAGAGAACTAAGTCATGTCTGGAAAAAGACACCATCAACCCGAATCTCTGAAGTTTTATAAGTGGAATGTCTAGCATTCAATAAAAAGTTGTCAGGCTTACACAGAGACAAAGGGATATATATTCAGGTAGAACAGAAGAGTATGGGCCAGTCTCTCCCATGAACACAGGTATAAACATCCTAAACAGAATATTAGAAATCTGAATTCAGTAATGTAGAAAAAAGGATAATATAGCTGGTTACACCACTGGTATATTTCAAGAATGTAAGATTTGCTTAACTTTTCAAAACCAATCAGAGTAAATCACCTTATTAAAAGAATAAGAGAGAAATGCCATGTGATTATTACAATTGAAGCAGAGAGAAGATTTGATCAAATTCAATGCTTATTCACATATATAAAATTCTTAACATTTATCCTATCAGATTCTGAATTATCTACAAAGTACACACAGAAATTACTCTACTTTCTGGTGAAATACTGAAAACTCGCTGTCCGATGTCAAGAATGAAACAATAAAACCTGTTATCACCACTTCTCAACATTTTGCTGGAAATTTTAGGCAGTGTAATAGGAAAAAGAGAAAAAAGTGAAAGTATCAGACTAGAAGACAATATAATAGTGTACATACAAAAAACAAATGGATCTACAGGTAAATTATAAGAACTAATAAGTTAACATAGCAACATTGCAAGATACAATATAAAAATAAAAATTTCAACTTTTAAAAAAAGAAACAGTTTATAATTGCTTTAAACAATCAAATACCTGCAAATAAATCTAACAAAAGTTGTAAGTGACATCTACACAGAGAATACAAAACATTATTACAGGAAGTTAAGGAAAATACCTTTGTTCCCCAATTTTGGGAAGATGTGCACATGTGATACAAATATCGATATGACAAAAATGTTAGTTCTTTGTCAGTCAGTTTGTCGTTCCACTGCAGCCTGAAGCAATAGCAATTTGTTAAAACTGATAAGCTGACTTGAAAATTTATGTGGAGAGGCATAGAACCAAGAAATCTTAAAGAAAAATGAGGTTGGAGAACCTAACTACTAAATAAATTTACTACTGAGCACAGTAATTAATACAATACATTATTAACACGAGGCTGTACAAGAAGAGTAGTGGAAGAGAAAAGGAGTAGAAATCAGGGAGCCTGTTTTGTGACCGACACGGCCCTGCATTGCGATGGCAGGACTGGGCATTGGGTCCTGTGACAGGCAGGGCAGTGCCTCCCCAAGATGCTCATTTCTTAATCTCCACAATTTGTGAGTATGTTATATTGTGTGGCAAGGAGGAGTTAAGATTGCAGAGGAAATTCATTTGCTGATTAACTGGTCTTAAAATAAGGAAATTTTCCTGAATTATCCAGGTGGGACCAACGTAATTGCAACCGTACTTAGAAGTGGGAGAAGGAGAGAGAAGTGGCCCGAGGCAGAGGGGGCGCCAGCTACGGAAAAGGGGGTGATGTGGGAGAATGAGACTGTTGCTGGTTTTGGACGGGAAGGAAGATGGCTACGAGGCAAACAATGAGAGCTGGAGCGGGCGGGGAAAGGGGCTCTCGCCGGGAGCGTCCAGGAGGAAGCACAACCGTGCAACAAGTCAACCGTAGCTGGTGAGACGTGCATCAGCTTCCTCACCCAGAGAATTGTAAGGTCATAAATGTGTGTTGTTTTAAGTCACCAAGTCTTCAGGCATGTGTTAGAGGAGCAACATAAATTAATACAAGTCCTAATATAGGACGGCATGAGCCTTAGCCCCTGACTTGACACTGTGCTCAAAAATCAATGCCAGATAATTGTGCATTTAAACAAGAAAGGGTAAATAAATAAATAAGGAAGTGAGCAAGCATCTAAAGGAAATACAACAAAATATTTTCATGACCTTGGGGTAGACAAAATTTCTCAAACAGGAAAACACTCTGCAAGGCATAGATAAAGGTTTAATAAAGGCAATGTTCTACTTTTAATGTAAGAAAGCATTACATAAAATAAAAACTAAAAAAGTTTCTTTTTGGTTGATGGTAACAGACACCAGGAGCGAAGTGAAACGATGAGCCATGGATGGGAAAAAATAACCACCTGCATTTGTAGTCATGTGTCGTCATGTATGAGTAGGACCCCACACCCTCCGAGGAACTCTGTAAATTGCTGAGTGAAAGACAGACATCCCAATAAGAATAATCAAAGAGACGTGAGAAGACACTTCCTCAAAGGAGCTCTATCCGTCCATCAATGGGAATGAGCACGTGGCCGCTGCGTACAAAGGCATGGACAACTACCAGACACTAAGTGGAAAAGAGCCAGACACAAAAGCACACATACTGTGTGCTTCCGTTTATGCAACGTTCAGAAGCAAGCCCGGGTGCCCTGCAGTCTGAGAAGGCAGACCAGTGCTCAGCCCTGGCGGGTTTCTGTGCCTGAGGCCGGTGAAAACGGCAGGCATCTCCGAGTCATTTTCCGTTTCTTGATCAGGTTGCTAGTTACACACCAGACAGTTTCAAATTATGAACATATATCAAGGTGAACACTCAGAATGTATGTATAGTTATCTTATGAAAATATGTATGTTATGTTTTGTCCGTAAACCAAGGCAAACAAACAAATAAGAATGTCAGTACTTACAGAGTGTAAGAAGACCACTTCTCTGGCTCACATTAATCCTTAAGTGGTGCCTATTAAATAAGTTATTTAAAACCCTTTTTCTTCTTCTACTTCTTGCTAATGGGTTAGGAATTAACCTCTCTCTCTCATTTTGCCACTTCACCTTTCATCAAGACAACGTGAAAAAAACTAATGTTAATGATATTCTCGAAGGTTCTTATACCAAATAATGCATAATTATGAACTTGTGCGTTTAAGTGTTCAGAAATGTCCTTCAGAATCCCTGCAAAGGTATCGACTTCCTAAACTTCCTCTAATTAAATCCACTTTTCTTCAAGTACCAGTAATCATTAATTTTTTAAAATAATCATTCTGATTAAATTTGATTGTTTTTACTAGCTTTCATTTCTAGTACCTATTAGTAGATGTTTTCTACAATTTTGCCATTTTCTATGTTGTACTGTGCATAGGTACATGTGTGCACAGGCAAATGTCTACACATACACAGAGTATGTGTACATAGTATTTCTAACGTAGTTCAGATTAAACAGGCTTTCATCAGAACCTAACTTCTAAAATTACATTCTTTAGATGTTCAGAAGTCTGTGTTCTGAAGTGCAGACTGAAAATGACCTGTCTGAACCTCTGAACGCAGATCCAAATTCAACGAGTTTGATACAGACACGTGAAGAGGCGGTGAGGCTGTCTTCATGTTCATTTACTTCTTGCACAATTTGATACACATTCGTAAGTTTTTCTGTAACAGTCACATCTCCTTAACAAGGAAGAACCAGGAAAGGTATTTTCCTCAATCTTTCACGCATGAAGAAAGTCAGGTTCCAGAAAGTTAAATTGTTTCAAGTTCACCAAGTTAAATTATCTTCAGATTCAAAGAACAAACAAAAAAAAAAAAAAGAAAAAAAAGTCAGGTCTTCTTTCTTCTCGTTAAATCTTTTTTTCCCAGCCCCTGTGCTCCAGTCCCGCCCCGGCTCGTCCTGCCTTCCCTGTACTGCGTTGCGCACTCCTTACACTTCAGAGGAAAAGGCCCACGGGGACACTAAGGACATAGAGAGAGGTTTCTAAGAATATAGGTGAACCTTTAAATAGGAACTTTAAAGTGCAGGTAGGGTTCGAATTAGGGTTGAGCCAAGAGAAGTGCCATGGAAACGGAGGAAGATTCTACCAGATAGGGCACCTGCAGCCGGACAGTTTGTGAGGGCGGGGAGAAAAGAAAGATGATACTGGAAACCACTGCGGAAATTCACCCCACACTGTGTATTTCTACCCGGGACTCAGTATTCATTAACAAAACTCTCCCGCAGTCTATTTGGACTGAAGGGCGTGGTCTGGTTTCCTGCTTAGCTCGGTTAAGATTAGGGGCAGAGGGCAGACTCCCGGATGGGAAGCTGGGGAATTCACATTAAACACATTTCCAGCTTCACATGTGCATCCTCCATTCAAATCTCTTTAGCACAATTTGTTTTAATTCGTGAATTTTCATATTTCAAAAAATGTCATTAAAGCAGTTTCACAAATAAAAGAGAAAAATGGTCCACCTAGAGAAAGGGAAATATACAAAAATTATTCTTTAAAGAGCAGGGATGGGGAAGAGGAAGCTATTCTACAAGTAAAAATATCTATTTCTATTTTTTTTGTTGTTCTAGTATTTTCTTCCTTGTCTCTCTGAATTGCATCATACACCAAGCCCTGTCGTTCTCCCCTGAATAGACTGTGGCTCCAATTACATTTTAGTCGTCCCTGGGCCATGCCTATGTCTTCTGTGGCTCCACCCTTCGCTTACACTTGACCTCTCTGCACTCTGTTGAGATACCATGAACCTCCCTGATTGGCAAAGATCTAAAAGTTTGACAATCTCTCTATTGGTGTGGCTGTGTGGGGAGTTTAAAAGTCACTCTCATGTATTGTTAGTGGAAATGCAAACTGCTGCAATCCTCTGGGGAGGTTATTGAAATTACCTGGGGCCTGTCTTAATACATGTATATTATATTTTCATCCATCAATCTTCCTCTAGGAATGGATGCTAGAGGTATTCTAGACAAAACTCTGAAAAGATGTATGTATCACAGTACCGCAAACCACCTACATGTCCATCAGTGGGGGAGAGTTTGAATAATCTGTGATGCATTTGACCTTCGCAATCCGGGAACAAGGAATGAGCCCTATCTCTGTAAAAGACCATAGTGTGATCACAAGGCTATATTAGGTGTAAAAGGCAAGAAAAGTTTGTTACCGCTTATCCAAGGGAAAAGGGAGATACAAATAGAACTGCATATTTGCTGATATTTATAAAAATGGAAAATTCACTATCAAATACATAGAAATCATTAACCATAAGGGAAGAGAGGTAATGAGGCAGAGGTGTTTGTAAATTTGACTTTGGTGACACATAATCACATAATAAAATCAAAGAAACTCAGAAGCAACGTCGAAAATATAAGGCAACTGAAACAGGTGAGTCCATGTATCCTGTTGGAGGCCTGAGTGGTGGAGTGTGTGCAGAGTGCGGTCGAGGAGACAGCCTTCGTCACTGTGTAATATTTGCTGAGTGTTTCACTATAGCTGTGGGGGGAAAATGTTCAGGAAATAATCAAGAAGTGTTCACATTGGTGATAAAAAAAGAGCTTAAGTTTCAATAAGCGTAAAAGAAAAAATGCTTATTCTGCATTGGAAAAGCTGGAGTTTCTCTGATTTCACCCTTTATGATATGAAAATGGAAATAGTAACTTTCTAATGTTATTGTATATAAATTTCTTTCTAGTCCCAAGGATAGAGCCGATTCTAAGTGGAGAAGAGAAAGTGACATGTAATTCTGGGTGTCAGTCTCTGCTTCAGGCTGCAAAATGAAGAGTACATTATTTATTTATTGCCATATGACTATGAACTTCTACAAAGTTACCAGTTACTGAATCCAGAGAGGGCTATAATTTTCTATAGGGTGAAGTGACATCTGAACAGCAGCTGTTTTGTGATTCTGATGCGTGGAAGAAACCCATAGATCAGCAAGCACTGAATTGTGGACCCCAGTGGCTATTTTTGTCATTTTTCTGGAAGGCTCTGCAATGTGCCTTTCTTAACGGGAGCATCTCAAAAATTCAGAATTCAGAGCACAGAACATTGCTAATTACAAAAATAACGAATACATGCAGCTTCCTATCTTCTTAATTATTTCATGTTTTCTTCTTTTGTAAAACAGCAGCCAGTTACCTGCTGCGATGCGATTCCTCATTCACAGAGGAAACCAAATTGTCAGCTGCCACTCACTGGGACCAGAAAATCACTCGTGGTTGATACTTGGGAAGAAAGCATGCCATAAAAATGAAGGTGGATGAGTTTGAATTGGGGAGAGAGCATTTTTATCCTTTTGCTTTAAGTGGAGCTATGTGGACCCCAAAGGTCAGCTCTGCTGTGGCATGGTCGTATGGAATAAGCAGAAAAACTTGGGAATCTATAAAGACACATGAACATTTCTAATTGCTTTCTAAAATGGATCACTCACAGAGGCGTTCTACCAGAGGCAAGAGATGGAAGTCATGGCATTCAGTCGAAAAGAAAAGCTACCTCATGATAATGAGGAAGAAACGCTTAATGGTTCAGAAGTGAGATGTCCTGAGAAGCATTTGTCCATCCATGTTATTGCAAATGGCAAGGTTTCCTTCTTTTGTATGGCTGAGTAGTATTCCACTGTGTATATGTGCCACCTCGTCTTCATTCGTCTGTGGATGGACACTTGGGCTGCTTCCATCTCTTGTCTATTGTAAATAATGCTTCCGTATTGGTGCATGTGGCTTTTTGAGTTAGTGCTTTAGACTTCTTCAGATAAATACTGGGCCATATGGTAGTTCTATTTTGGATTTTTCTGAGAAACTGCCATACTGTTTTCCACAGTGGCTGCACCAGTCTGCATTCCCACCGACAGTGCACGAGGGTTCCTTTCCGCCACATCCTCGCCAGCACTCGTTTGTTGATTTATTGATGAGAGTCACTCTGACAGGTGTGGTTTTAATGTGCATTTCCCTGATGACTTTTCATTTGCATTATGGTTGAGATGCTCCAACTTGTCTTACGATTCAGCTCTGTATTTCTCCGAGAGATTTCTCTGCCTTAGTCAGTGGCAATGCTGTCTGCCCAGGTACCTAAGCTAAAAACACAGAAACCCTCTGAGACTTCCCCTTCCTTCTCGTTCTTACTCTCTACATCTAAACTCTCTGGACCTGGCCACTTATTACCTCCTTGGTGTCACACTGACCTTTCCGTATTGGAAAGAGTGATCCCACGGGACAGGAATCACAGGTCTTTGTGTGCACTCAGAGCTGGAGATAACAGTGAGGACCTACTGGCTCCTAACCATCGGAACTTTAGTTTAATGGATGAGATGGATAGTTAACAAATAATTGGAGGTATTTCTCACTTAACTGTAAGTCATTGTAAGTGCTATGGAGGAAAAGTGCGGAATGCGGTAAGAATATATACAAACGGCAAGATTTAGAAGTTGGAGGGCCTGATGGAGCCAAAGGGATTTATTTAGTGACAGAGTCTGGACAAACCAGGGGTCTTCTGAGCTCTGGAACTGGGGCGTTTTACCCCAACCAGTCTCTTCTTGTCCAGACTGAAGCGTGCCCTCGGTCTCAGAGGAGCCTGGCGGCAGGAGCTCTCCTGAGAGAACACGTTCTCATCTTTGCGGTAGCAGCTCAAGTCACTCGCTCTCCTCAGAACTGAGGGGCGAGTGAACATGGGTTGCCATGGCATTTGGTGCCTTTAGAATCACGAAGTCTTGTTGATTTTACCTCCTAAATACCTCTGGAATCCATCCATTTCTCTCTGGTCCCATTGTCGAGATAGCTTTACTTCTTACCCATTGATAGCCACAGACTCCTTCCTCCTAGTCCTGGCTTTACCCCTACCTTTCTCCGTCTCTGCTCTTCTCCCCCAGCCCACAGATGACTGTGTGCCTTCTTCCACGCACTCTGAATTTTACATGAGATGCTTTCCTCTCTGGGACACTCGTGCCCAAGCCCTTGCTCTGTGCCTTGCCTTGCCCACACGTCATTTCTTCCCAAAGGCCCTTCTTGACGCCCTCTCCTCGACTCTCATCACAGCATCCCCTCCGAAGGTTCCCAATTTCAGTGTGCCAAAGAACGACCTAAGGAGCTGTTGAAAATGTAGCGTTGCCAGGCCCATACCCAGGGTGCTCATATATGCGAGTTGTTTGACACCTTTTGCATTTTCACTAACAGTCTTGTTGAATTTACCTCCAGGGGTTACAGACCAGTGGCTCTCAGAATGCACTTTGAGAAGCCCTGAGCGATGGTAGCTTCCCTTGCTCTATGATGAGCCTTTCGTAACTTCTCTGTGGAACCCCGTATTGTTTATTTTTAAATGACTTCTTTTAAGTCTGTGGTCCCTGCTCATCGATGTGCTGTGTTGCTAGGCTGTTGCGATGTGCTATTGGTGGGGTCCTTGTCTGCATTGTTCAGCTACGGTCCATAGCAGGGTGGGTGCTCTACACAAATGTGGTAAACTGATGATAATCCCTTACTTTTGAGGAACACAATAATTGACAAAGAGCAATATATGTAAATCAGGAAAACAGGGGCTTTGGGGATAGACAGTGTGTCCCCGTGTTTGAAGTCCTAGGAGGCCCCGGCTTCGGAAGGACGGCTAGTCTTCTGGTTAAAGCTCCTTCGTTTCCGCTGCCTCCACACAGGTTTCCCTCTTCTTTTCCTCCATAGGCTCTGGTGACACTTCAGCGTTAACTGAACAGTGAGGCTCCTGCCACCTTCCAGTGGCTCTGCTGATGAGCTGTCAAAATAGAAAATGCCCGGGACAAAAATGTTGCCACCAGTTCAAAGACAAGGAGTGTCTTGGTGATCTAAGCGCCTCACCGCAGCTCTGTGCGCTGAGGGGTCAAAGGGTAGTGGTGAGAAAATTGAATCAGGATTCTGAAGACCTCCTTTCCGTTTTCACAGAAGCACTGAGCCGGAAAGGGGCTGGGAAAGGCACATGAAGTCTCAAGCCTGTCTCAGGTTAGCAAGGGGCAGCCATTCTCCCAGGTCACTCTGGTTGGTGTGATGGGGTGGGAAGAGTATAAAGCTCAGACGACATGAGCTAAAACCCTCAATGAACCAAGGAATGTGTCAGTGGGTTGGTGGAGAGTTAGGACTATGAAAAATGAAAGTCCCTGAGCCACCACCCATGTGGGCTGGTCCAATAGTTCTTGGGTTGACCCCCAAAATTCCATTTTCAACAAGCACCTCTCCTATCATTCTAATGTAGATAATTCTCAGTCAACACCTGGAAATACTAATGTTTTCACTTAGACAAGTTAGGTACTTTCTGAGCCTCAGTTGCCTCAACTGCTAAATGGGGCTGAAAACTCTGACTTGACCTGCTTCACAGGGTGATTTAGGAGATGGTGAATTTTGTGGAAGCTATAAAGTACTATCAATGTATAGCGATTATGTTACCAGAATTATTGATGAGTGTTAATAATTATTTCCAGGAAATACATGAATTGTAATAAATGCTGTCTAAATATAATAATGTAACCCAAAGGAAGAGCTTAGCAAATTGGAATTTAAAGATCTATTTGATTGACAAGGGACAAGACCTATCTGTCTTGATTTATGCTCTGTCCCCAGTGTCTGATAGGAAGTAGATGCTAAAAAATACTGTGAAATAGGAAAAGAAAATGCTAGCTCTTCGATAGATGGTAGATGGCTGACTAACCCTCCATTGCCACCAGAGGGGTGTCCACTGTCACTGCCATCACCAGCACCTGTCCTGAGTGCACAAAGCGTCAGGGGGCCCCAGGAACACTGACTTTTCCCTTGACTGAGCAACCACCTCCCGTTTAGCGCTGTGCGAGGCCCGAATGTCACCTGTGTCTCCATTTGTCTTCTGGAAACGCTCACATGGTAGAGCCACATTCTGGGGACAGAGAAAGATTTCCTTGGACAGTGTCTCCTTGCACATGTCTCACTCCTTCAAAGAAAGATGCAATGAGGTCCCTAGCTGTGTGGCAGAGATAATGTCCCCAAATTCTCTGAGGTTATTCATCAACCTGATTCCTAGGCCACCCTTTTATACTTACCTATATCTGGCACGTGATTAGTCCACAGCAGAGATCCAAGGCCACAGCCCTGCTCTGTGTTCAGTAAAAGGTAGCGTGCCTGGTGGAAAACACAGAGAAAGAACCACGTGAGCAGTTTCACTCCGCAGGGGTGGCAGAGCAGGGAGACCTGCTGACTGCAGCTAGGGTGGCTGCATTGCCATGGCAACGAGCAGGATGATCATTGGGCACCATCATCCACTCCATTGCCACAGCCTTCGTGAAGACAAAGGGCGCAGTGTCCCTCCTGAGGTCTATGATATTAATGCCAGGGCTGCCTTCTCTCCAAGGTGTCTAAATTTAGGGTCTACCTTAGAGAGAATTTTGTTATTCTCTTTCAGGTTTCTTTAAAATTTCAAGGAATCGATTAAACCGCAGGTAATTCTTTTGTAAGAAAGGGTACTATTTTTTTCTCTTTTTCAACTCTATAGAACTACTGTTTGTATTTATTTATTTGATAAATATTTTATAAATATAAAATGAATAAGAGACATTCTGTCCTCAAGAGCTAGCAGTCTAGAAGGAAAATAAGACATGAGCAGAAATGACTACAATTTGAAAAGAGTGTGCCCTGAGAAAGGTCTGTAGAAAGACACTCTGCATGTACAGATTTAATATTCATTATTTCAACCATTTGAAAGTATTGCAGTGGCCCACGGCAGGAGAAAGTCTAAAGTGACTACATTCCCTGCAGGGGTAAGACCGGGACGTGGAAATGAGTCACATCACTTGTGAATGAACCCAAATGACTTCCCTCCACCTTTGTTGCTTTCAACTCATTGGCATGTATAGCAACCATCAATAAGCATCTAAAGTGTTGAAAAATATTTTGATTTAAAATGTTTGAATTTTATGTGGAAAGTGATATGATGATGATATTCCTGAAGATGTCATGGTCTCTTTCAAATGTTTAGAATTTATTTTAGTGATAAAGGGTGTTAGAAATTTAAGAAAGGGAGATGTTCATTTGGGGAGAGGGACGTTTTGAGAGGTGCTTTATGGGGTAAGTGGCACTGCAGTTGGCTTTGAAGGGCGTGGATATATAACACGGCAGGGTTTTCCTATTGTGAGTGAGGGCACAACATGTAAGAGTGAATCGACAACGAAATTCCACCGCACGCCCATCAAAATGACGAAAATGCCCCCCCAAATGGCAACACCAAATGTTGAGAAGGACGTGAAACAGTAGGAGCTCTCCTGCGTTACTGGTGAGAAAGCAGAATGAGACCGACACTGGGAAAGACACAGCTACGTGTAATCACAGCCCCAGGTCTCAGACGTTCAAAGCAGACTTATCATAGACATGGGTAAACAGATGGAAGCAAACAGGATGGAAGCACTTTAATAAGTGAGTGGGTAAACAAGCTGTGGTCCATTAATAATAAAAAGAGATGAGGTATTAAGCCACAAGGAGGAACCTAAATGCATAATGTTGAGTATGATAAGCCACATGAAAATATGTATATACTGTGTAATTCTAACTATATGACATTCAGGAAAAGGCAAAACTATGGAGATAGTGAAAGGCCAGTGGTCCCCAGGGTTTCAGGGAGAGGGGACAGAGCTGAATAAGTGAAACACAGGGGCTGTGTCAGGGCAGTGGAAATATTCTGTACGGTGCTGTAACTGTAGAAACATGATTTGCATTTGTCAAAACCCATAAAATTTACAGCATAAAAGAGCAGACCATAATCTATGCAAATTCAAAAAAAAAAAAACATTTATGAGGTTGAGTGATCCCAGGAAGGAATGGAAACTTTGGCAGGAGAATCTAACTGTATTACAGGTGCACAGAACAGTCTCACTAACTGGGGTGTGCAACAGGGCGCTGACCTGCGAAACTCAGAAATCAGTGGGTCTGTCAGTCTAAAGGCAAAAGGAACCCTCGTAATGGCTGTACTCTAGTTGATGACGTTGTTTCTCACAGGCCAATAGGTTAACAATTCTGATGTTGTTATACATGTAAACTTGAACTGAACGATTAAGCATGTGGCTGATAGGTGGTGGGGAGCCAGGTTTTTCACTGTAGGAGTGGGAGTTTATAGATAAGCAAGGGAAGGAGGCTGGAATGACCCACGTGGTGGTGGATTAGAGCTGGAGACATCAGTCTGAACTAATTAATATTTAATTTGATATCAATATATATGGGTACATGCAGAAGTATTTGCAGATCTCTGTATACTATTCACAGTTTAGTATACATACATAAATGTCCTTGCTCTGTTACCTGAGAGGGTGTAAAAGCCGTGAGCACATCTAGCATTCCAGTCTTGGTTTCGAATACCATCCTCCAATAAATTAAAGCAGGGTTCCTTGGAGAAACGTCTGACTCTAGGACCAGGGCAGGAAATATGCAAGCTGGGCCTGGAGTACTGTGTAGTGCCAAAAGGTAAGAAAGTGCCCTGAGACTAAAAACCCACATGGATGAGCCGCAGAAGCCAACTGAAAGAGCTGCCAAAGGACAAAGAGAATTAATGTGACCAACGAAACCAAGCTCTGGGTTATAACCCAAAGTACAAAGTAAACATCAACGTGTCCATGCCAATATAAGTAAATGACTGAAAAAATAAATGGGGGAGAAGGGACAAATCTCCCGTGCAGGAGAATCACGAATAATTTATGTAGCGACTCCACCCTCAGGGAGGGGAAGCAGCACTCCTCAATCCTTAAGTGCATAGTGACTTGTTCCTAAGGAACGCAGCATGCGAAGAGTGAAAAAGAGCAATTTTACGGTGGAGAAACCTGGCAAACACCTCATGTACTTTGACATGACATGGTATACATGGAACTTTCCTTCTGGTCTTCCTCCCAGGAGACTCCAGTCTAATTATGAGAAAAATACCAGACAGATTCCAACAGAGGGGATTCTACAAAGCCTGGCCCGTTCTCCTCAGAGCTGGGAAGGTCATCACAAGCCAGGAGAGTCAGAGATTGTCAGAGCCAAGAGAAGCCTCAGGAAACATGACACCTAAGTATAATATGACATCCTGGATGGGCTCCTGAGTAGATAAGGACATTAGGTAAAAACTAAAGAAACGTGAATAGTGTATGGACATTAATTAACAACAGTGCAGCAATAGCGGGTCATTAGTTGTAAGAAATGTACCATATCAGTGTAGGATGTTAATAACAGGGAAACCGTGAGGAGGTGGGATATGAGAACTCCCTGTACTATTTTCTCAACTTTTCTGTGTATCTAAAACTGTTCTAAAATTGTCTGTTAGAAAACAAGGGGTAGGGAACAGAAGTCTCTAGGGAGCAGTAAGTAGCTGAGTTGGGCTGGAATAGGGACTGTGCTTATAGTACAGTCATGGGAAATCAGACAGGGGTCATATCACGGACGGTGTTGAGTGACAAACAGTAGAGATTGACCACACCAAAGCCTTTCACAACCCATGTCCCCTTTGCCCACTTTCACTGTAGAGGCCGGGAAAATTGAAAACTTTCCTGCGCTAAGAAATGGATACATGACAGCGATATAATGAAAAGTCTTGTAGAAAAAGCTTCTGTGAAAGCTCTTGTTTTCCTGAAAAACAGGTTAGATGTCACTCTGACTGCCACTTCTACCTGGCCTGCCTCGAATATATGCACACTGTCCGGTGGTACAGCCACCGTCTCGTAACCATGAGGCTGTAAGGAAACGTGGAAAGGGCAGTGAGGATACAGATAAAAGAGGTTCTCTCTGTGGTACATCTTTTAGCACCTACCGGGCCATGACGATTCCCTCCAGGCTTCTCGTTGTGTGACCTAATTGGGTGGTTTTATTGCGGAAACCACTGCTAATTATGTTTTTAGTTGAATGTGGAATCACCCCTACTAGAATGATCTGGAAGGCTGGAATAAAGGGACAGGACTTCATTTAGTAGACAGTGAGGAGCTCATCTTAGCCTTTTATTCATTCATTCGTTCGTTCATTCATTCACCCATGCATTTGTCTCCTTTCACCATTGAGGCATTTGGGTTTTCCGGTTCAGCCAGTGTATTAGCAGTTGACCATGTGCTAGGTGTGGTTCTAGGTTTTATGGACATACTAGGGACCTGTGCAAATTTCCTGTTGTCATCAAGCTTACACAGTCTGGGGAGACAGATCAGTCAATCTGTTGAGTGGTTTAAATGCTCAGACGATAAACAAAGCAGAAGGAGAAGACAGAGAAGAGTGTGTTTTGGAAGGTTGGTCAGGGAAGTCCTTACTGGTAAGTTTGCATTGGACTAGAAACCTACAAAGAATGAGGGAGAGCACCATGCATGCCTAGAGAAAAAAACATGCCAGGCAGAGGCAACAGTGAGGGCAAAAGCCTTAAAGTGCTTGAATCTTTATTGTTGGAGGAACAGCAAAGGGCCGGTGGAGTCAGATCAGAATGACGTGAGAGGACAGGAGGGAGGATGTAATATCAGGTGAGAAATGGGGCCAGCTCACTGAGGACCTTATATCAGGCCAAGGTGAGGACCTGGACTTTCACTCTGAATGAGATGCAAAGCCATGGGGGATTTTTAGCAAAGAATTGATAGGCCATAACTGAAGTTGTAACAAAAATAGACAAAGGGACGTCAGTTAGAAATTGCCATTGCAATCATCCAGGCAAAAGGGAATCATAATTGCAACAAGACAGAAATGGTGGGGTAAGAAGAAGCAATCAGAATCCAGAAAACTGCCTGCATGTATATTTCCTCTTATAAACTAAATTGCAAGGTCAGAATGAACTAGGACCCTACTTTAACTTCTTTCATATCTTCCCTAGTCCTGACACATTATTATTTTTTTAAATAATTA
>PVJI01009093.1:0-67276 GCA_004026765.1 Micronycteris hirsuta
TGGGGGGGTGGGCGGTGGTCTGGAGAGGAGATAGCAACAGGAAGTACAGCTGGGGTGGGTTAGTAGCACCATCATGAGATCCCCAGCAAGGTGTCCATCCAGGAGACCACTGGGAATGGGAGTCTGGAGCTTCGAAGAGAATTTAGAGAGACATAAAGACCTGGCTGTCTGGTATTTGAGAGTAGGAAAGAATGACTTAGATTTTGCCAGTGTTATCAGTTGCAAGGAAAACGATTACCATTGCTATTATTATAGCATTTAAAGGATGCAAAGCAGTTTACTGGGCCACGTGCTTTGCTTCCTTTATCTCATTTAAAGTGAGTAACAGCCCTGGCTGGGCAGCTTCATGGGTTAGAGTGTCATCCTGTAGAACAGCAAAGGGTTCTGGACTCCATTTCCAGTCAGGGCACGTGCCTAGGTTGCGGTTCCATCCCAGGTTGGGGCACATATGGGAGGTCACCAATCGATGTTTCTCTCTCTCTCCTTTCTTCTCTCTCTAAAATCAATAAACATATCCTCTGGGGAGGATTAATTAAAATGAGTAACAACCCTCTAGGTAGGGACTCCTATTATCCCTGTTCTGTAGATGAAAAAAATGGAGTCTTAAAAATGTTGCTTAAACACACACACAATGACTGTGTTGGGATTTGACTCCAAGCCTTGTGGACCCCACAGACCTGCTCCATTTCATGTATTGCTGTCACATCCCTCTCTTTAAAAACAGACATCTGTGTTCACCTCCTCAAGCAATCCCGCTCCTTTGGGCCAAGAAAGTTCTTTCGCTGCCGATGTCCTGGTGTTTAGCATTCTTCTCCCAGAGTCAGCCGCCTTGGCTGTGGAGCTCCTCTCCTCTGCCTGGTTGCAGGGAGCAGACCCACACGCCCACCCTACCCTGGCCAAAGCTATCTTGTTTCTCTTCTATTTCGGGCCTGTGCGGCATGGAGGAAGGCATTCTGGGAATACTGCTTTAGATGGGAACCCCCTGTCTAAACAGTATCCAATTCTATTATCTCTGGTGGTCTTTCCTTAAGAGAGGCAAGAGTTGCTGGGTGCAGGGACCCATCCGTGGCGTTCACCAGGGAGGGTGTCCCCAACATCCAGCACAGAGCTAAGCCTGCAGCAAGTGCTCAGTAAGTCTCTGTCACGTGAATAACAGAAAGAAAAGGAGTCATCCTGGGGTCTTAGGCTGCTTCCTGCTTTTCAGCCAACTCCAGTGAGGAGCCAGCTGGAGGCTGCAGGGGGTGGGGAGGGCAGGGGTGTTGGGAAGGGCTTGGGGACTGTGAGAAGTAATCGGGATGGGGCAGCTGCTCCCTCTCCCTCCTGCCTTTGGCTGTGTCTGGTGCCGCCTCAGGCCCAAGTGGTATGGTCAGTGTCCATTTATATCCGCATGACATGGGGCACATTCTTCTAGGACCAGAGCCCGAAGAGGCTTAATCTTCGACACACCCAGATGCACACCCACAGGCATTTGGAGATGATTTCTATCGCATACCGGCAATGCTTAAAACTGCAGTATGCTCCTATTTATTTTAAGGTATATTACTAAAACCTCCATCCTTTGTCAAGTGATACTGATTTTCCATTTATGGAATAATACACATTTTAAAATTAATTGAGTTAAGCTAATGTGTTTTAAAGACAGTTCTGGGTAATGAACGGTACAGTTGGTGCACAGACAGGCAGAAACGATGGTGGCGGTGACACTGTTGGTGTCCAGCCCCTTTAATGGGTAACGTGCCCGTCTCCTACCCTCACCCCAGCCGTGGCGAGTGCCGGCTGCCAGGGACACGTGGCTTCTCCAGAGAATTTTAAGAAGCTCTTCACCCAGATATGTCTGGGAAGTTGTGCCCTGCCCCCACCCCCAAGAATGAGAGGATGCCGAGCTCTTCTCTCTGGCCCTCTCACCAGAGATTCTTCCAGTTTTCACCCACGTCTGGGGCTTCCCGGTGAGGCCTGGAGTGGGGAGCAGAGCCCCTGAAAGGTTACCGCCAGGTGCCAGGCACTGCGCTGAACGTCAGGGACACAGCAGTGACCAAACAGACAATCCGCGTCCGCAGGGAGCTCCGGTCTAGAGAGATGAGACCAGAAACAAGTGAATACAGATGATGTTCAGTGACGTGAAGAAAATAAAATGGGAATCACTTAGATTGGATGGCCTGGGAAGACTTCTTTAAGGAGGGGACTTTGGAGTTGAGGCTGAACAAAGAAAGAGAAGGAGCTGGATACCCCAGCACCCCAAGATCTAAGATCTATCTAGAAAGGGGGAATGACTCATGTAAACATCCTGCTGCCCTGAGTGGGAAGCAAGCTGGGTCCATTGCGGAGAAGAAAGGGGCGCTAAGGTTTGGAGTACTAACCCGTCCCTGAGCGATTTGGGGGGCACTCCGTGAGCGCCGGGACTGGGTGGTCCGTGTCCTCATGTCCTCGAGTAGCACCTACTGTATACTCTCTATACTCGGGACAGACGGCTGGGAAATGGGGCCACATATTCTCCCCTCTTCTAACATCCTGGAAAGTGAGGGGCTGGCTCAGTCCCAGGCCTCGAGGGTAGGTGGTCTGTTGAGGGTGTGGCGTGAGGTTGTCTGACCTCCGGGCCTTGTGAGGGCTGGGAAGCTTCCTCCTTCCGATCAGCTCAAGGCCTGACCACCCAACCTGAGGTTTTAACTGCCGCCCCCCACCCCTCTGCCTTTCACACCAGGGGCTGCAAAGGGCTCTTAGGTGTCCTTATGGTGTCAGATCCAAGGGGACGGAGGTGTTGAAATACCGGCCCCCAGTAAGCTCAGAGCTGCCTCATTTGATTGTTTTAAATGAGGTTTTTGCAGTGCAGAATTCAGTGTATTTTAGTATAGCCACAGATACGGACAACCGTCACCACAGTTGATTGGGGAACATTTTTGTCACCTCACAAAGAAGCCCAGCGCCCCTTAGATAGCATCCCCGTATTTTCCCCTCCTTCCCAATCAACCACTAATCTTTCTGTCTCTGTAGGTTTGCCTCTTCTGAACATTTTATGTAAACAGACTCATACACTCTGTGGCCTTTGGAGTCGCATGACGTCTTGGCATGTTGTAGCACATATCTGTCAGTCCCGGGTTCCTTTTTATGACCTAGCCCCACCCCATGGTATGGATAGAACCCATTTTGTTTATCCACTCACGAGCCGATGGACGTGTGGGCGGTTTCCACCTTTTGGCTGTTGTAAATAATGCTGCTGTAAACATTCGTGCCAGTTTTTGTTGGACCCGGGTTTTCACTCCCCTTGGGTATGTACCTAGGAGTGGAATTGCTGGGCCATGTGGTAACTCTGTTTAATTGTCTGGGGAACTGCTGCTGTTTTTCATAGTGGCTGTGCCGTTTTACTTCCCCATCAGCAGTGTATGAGCATTCCAGTTCCTTTGTTTTAATTCAATGCCCAGTCCCGTCCTGCTTTCCTAAGAAGCGTCCACTGGTGGAATTCCTATAGGTCTGGAGCAGCTGCTGGGTTCAGGGGCTAATTGAGGCCCAACTAAAGGCCCTGGGACAGGCTGAGTCCAGCTGAGCAGGCTGGGGGGTGGGACGCGGTGGTGGAAGGGAGGGCAGGCACATACTCTGTGGTTCCTTGGGTGGGGACCACCAGAGACAGAATTAGACCCAATGGATACTGCAGGGTGGGAGTCATGATGCTGGAGTGATTTCAGGTGGCTCTGGACATGACATTAAATGACATTATATCACTCAGGGAGAATGTGCTTCCTTTTTTTTTTTTTTAAAATCTTCATGGGAGGCTATGTTTATTGATTTTAGAAAGAGAGGAAGATAGAGAGAGCATCATCAATTGGTTGCATCCCGTTTGTGCTCTGACCTAGGACTGAACCCAGACCCCAGTCATACCAGTGTGCCCTGACCGGGAATTGAACCCGCAACCTGTTGGTGTACAGGGACGACGCTCCAACCCAGCCACCCAGTCAGGGTATGGTTCCCTTTTTAACTGTCTTTGAACTTTCTGATTCCATCAAAGGGAAACTCTTAGCTGCTGCTAAACTCTTGATGACTCTTTGACTCTATGTCCTTTTACCTGACGGAGCAGGTCTTCAGCTCAGCCCTGTGGCAGGCCACAACAATGAACCAGAACTTGTGAACTTTTGGGGGCATTGGGGGAGGGGTTCTTTATTTTACAGTCTATTTGCGTGGCCAGTGATGACGAGTTTGTGTTTCCAGGGAGCCAGATTTCTTTTTAAAACATGTGTATTTCTGTTAGACGGTGGGTTTGTTTAAAGACAAAGATGAAGTGAAACCCTGCAGTGGTACTTCAAGAAGGTAGTAGGCAAGTGACTGAAGTTTGGAAAGCCTTGTTCTAAAGTGTAGGGCCCCCAGACCAGATGTAGTGTCAGGGAGGGCAAGGTCCCGAGTCCTGGGGCACGTACAGATGGAGACTGCATGCAATGAAGATAACCCAGGCGGAGGCTGTGGGCAGGGGCGGTTCTGCCTGGTCACACAGCGCCTTTCCGCTGAGGCTGCATGAGTTCACAGTTCTCATTGTGTGGGGTCAGTTTCCCAGTTCCACGGCTGGACAGTGTCATAGCTGCAGACGCAATGTCATTGGGGTGCCCCAGTTGGAAAGGGGAGGTGTTAGGACTGCCTTTCTTTCTAGAAGGCCTCTGGGCATGCCAATGAGGAAATGTTATGGTGTGGTTCCAAGTTCATGGGGATGGCTCCCCAGCTGGCTCAGCATCTGCCCTGGTCTTGAGTGTTTCACAGAAGAAATCCCTTCCTGTCAGTCCCCCTAAGCCCCCAGTTAAGGGGCGTGGCCTACCTGCTGTCAGGTTAGGGAGTCTGTGTGAGCTAGGTGTCCTGATGGAGAGTTGCTATGTAAGGCAGGGTTCTCTACGGAACAGAACCAATAGGTTATGCATTTTAAAGAGAGATTTAGTGTAAGGAATTGGCTCACACAATTATGGAGGCTGGCAAGTCCAAAATCTGCCAGGTAGGCTGGCAGGACCTAAGGAAGGGCTGATATTGCAGTTTGAGGGGGAAAAGTCAGCCTTTTTTGTCTATTCAGGCCTTCACCTGATTGAAAGAGGCCCACCCACGCTATGGAGAACAATCAGCTTTTCTCAAAGCCCACTGAGCTGAAGGTTGGTCTCATCCAAAACACATCCTCACGGAAACATGGTGGCCCAGCCAACCTGACACATAAAATTAATGATCACAGATGCTTTAGGTGGAGCAGACGCACTGCATTAAACAAAATAGAACATTTTAAATACTCCCTTTTAAATTCCCTTCTAGCCCTCCAAGGAGAAAATCTCAGTTCTGTGCAAATGTGTCTTTAAAACTTCTGAAACCTGAGTGACATCCTGTTTCTGTGAAGAGAAAGCTGGCGGGGACCCACAGCTCTCAGCAGCAGCCGTTTCCAGCCAGAATCTAATAACATTGTTTTGTTTTCATTGTATTTCTCTTCCCCAGCACCACCTATTTATGGCAGGCAACCTGACTTTCCATTTCAGTCGTGATACAAGGTTTCCTTTTATAAAGATGGGAGTTTAAAAAGTAAGTTACTAGTGGGACAGGTGGTACCCGGGCAGACCTGAAATTCTGAAGGCGGTGCAGGAATGACTGATTTGGAAAACACTGGAAAACACTGACGTAAGCATAGTGGGGATGGTGCCTGAAATATCCCCTAATTGTCCACACACCTCGGACTTCCTGGTGTCTGTTTGCACTTCTCCCCTTGGAGACAGCTCTGATGGTTTATTTCCACTGGGTGGCTGCCGCTACTGACAGTGGTGGCAGTGGACAGGCGGACAGAGCGCCGGCTCTTGGGGAGGAGAAGGGACTGCGGGTGGCAGTTCTGAGAAACTCCTTTGCTGGGATTCTGGCCATGATTGGTGCATGTACAGCACTTGTTATATGCAGATGCTGCTCTAAGCTTGTTCACTTTATTATTACCCAACAGTCCTAGGATGTAGGTGTACCATTGCCATCCCCATTTTGCAGATGAGGAAACTGAGGCAATGAGTGGTAAAGCTGCTAGGTCTCAGTCCAGTCTGGCTCCATCTGAGCTCGTACCGCGTGTTGCTCACATTACTTCCTGTTGGTCTTCTCCCTCTCGTCTCCTTCCTGTATGAATTTACGCAGAGGTAGAGACCTGGCTTTCTGGTCCGGAGGCTCCTTGGGCCTGGCTGAGTTGTAGGCAGCGATTCTGAGCCCCTAACTTGCTGGCAAAATCGATCTATAGCAACGATTTTCAACTGGTATGCCACGAGAATTTTTAAAACATGCAATACCTGACTATTTAGTCAGAGGCACTGACCTTGTTAACTTTACATTGTCAACAGCCAAGACAACAGTAGCCATCTAGTGTGAATGAATCAGAATTGTACCTTCTTTTTGTCAGATCGGCAAAAAATACATCTTTTGGTGTTGCAGAATTTGAGTAATTAGTTTATGTGCACCGTGAGATAAGAAAGTTTGAAAATTGCTGACCTGTAGAAAGGACAGTTCTTGTCACTTAGGCTGTTAAAGTGAGCGCCACTGGTATCCTGCAGATTTGCTGAAAGTCACTCATACAAGGGGCTCTGTGAAGGAAAGAATATTTCTAACCCAGTGGCTGTGAGGATGGGAACACCCCGAGTGTGACACCTGCCTCACCCCGAGCCACCTAATCCCAACCCACCTCATCCCCACGCGGACATGTGCGCCTGCAGGTACACTACCAACTCTCTCTGGGCTGGGGTGTGGGTTTGCTGGGCGGCATAATTACAGGGAGCTCCGTGGATGCCAGGAGCCAGCAGGGAGCTCTTTAATTGAGGGGGTCAGGCAGCAGTCATTGGCAGGATGGTGGTTATTAGCTCTTGTGCAAAAGCTGCCCAAACTAGCAGACAGACACTCACCAAGTATGTGCTGAGTAACCTTGGTTGGGCACTGGGATATGAAGATGAATAAGATGTGGTTTCTGTGCTTGAGGAACTCTGAGTCTCATAAAGCAGTGTTTCCCCTGTATCAGTTTGCACTTGCTGTGTAACAAGCCACCCTGAAATGCAGTGGCTTACAGCATAAAACAATTATTTAGTTCATGATTCTGCAGGTGGGCAATGTGGGCTTTGGTCACTGGGGGGCTGGCTGATTTAGGGTGGCCGTGGCTGGAAAAGCTCATCTCTGCTCCAAGGAGTCTCCAGCCCTTCAGGATCAGTGGGGGTTCAGTAGATGGAGAAATGCATTCCACCTCTGCATAACAAATATAATGATTTGTTAAAATTTTATTAAAACCTTTTGTGCTTATAAACATGAGGGTTGTTGAGCTGTATTTTTTCTTATATTTTTCTTGCCCGCTTTTGAGATCAGGGTGTTGCAGGCCTCATAGAATGAGTTGGGAGGTATTCCTCCCTCTTCAATTTTCTGGGAGAGTTTATGTGGAAATGGTGGTGTTCATCCCTAAATGTGTGGCAGAGTTCACCAGTGAAGGCTTCTGGACCCAGCATTTTCTCTTTGGGGAGGAATTCCAGGCTCTTGATAAATATTTCTTCCTTCTTTTGCTGCCAGACGAAGGGAAAGTCTAGCTCCATTTCTTGACTTCTTCTTAGCCCTTTTGCTCTTTGAAACCAGGCTCCTTCAGTCATTCATTCAACACACATTTACTGAGCACTATCTGTACACTAGGCATTGTCGTTAGTGCTGGGAGTACCATCCTGTAAACACATGCCAGGTCCCTGACATCAGCAGGAGAAATAGCAATACCCAAGTAAACAGCTACAGTACAATCACCAGTCGCAAGGAGAAAAATAAAGCGCTTTCCTTTAATTCACTAAAATTATTACCAAGCTTGCCAATGAGCTAATTTTCCATCATGATGTTTTTTTTCCCTAGTCTCTCCTCTCTCATCTTCTGGGTTCCCCCACCAACTCTTGGTTTTCTCCCTAAGCTGTCCCCACATGTCTGTCTCCTTTGTTGCTCCCCCCACCTCCGTCCCCTCCTCTCTGCCAGCACTTTCTCCTTGGGTAATATTTCATATCTCCAATGGCTTCTGTTCCCAGCTCCTGTTTTCTCCCAAGTGACAGTCCCACCCATATTTCCAACTGCCTGGCACTTTCCATCATTGTTAACCAGACATTTCTAAAAGGAAATGAACTGTTTTCCTCATCCTTCAAATGCTCCCCCTGCTCCAATCCAAGTGCATTAAGTGGAACCAGTGTCCACTCTGGCACAAGCTGATGGCCCCCAGAATCCTTTGCTCAATCCCTTAGCGCATCGCCAGGTCCTGTAGGTTCTGCTGAATTCTCAATCTCTCTCTTCTGCCCGCATCCCTGTTCCTGTCTCAGCCAAGACCCTCATCATTTCTTACCAGGGCTGCTCCAACAGCTCCCCCAATTCGCTACCTTCTAACCCATCCACCTGACTGTGGAATGTTTTTCTTGTAGACGCGGGTCTTGTTACTTCCTTCCCTGAAAGCCTTCCCCATCTCCCACCGTGTCCAGGATAATACTCAGACTCCCAAGGCCCGTTAAGTTCCGGCCCAGCGTAGATTCTGGCTCAGCCCTGGACCCTGCCCAGCACACACCCTACTCACACTTGTGATGCTTTACACCCCGTCCCCTCAGCCCTGCCTGGCCCATCCTCTGACAGCCAGCTCAGATGTCGCTTCCTCTGGGAAGACTCTGACACTGTTCTCACCCTAACACAGGTAGTCACACCTTCCTCTGTGTTCTCACAGCACACATATCATCACGCCATGTTTATTTATTGGTACATGCTTGGTTCCTCTTGCACCTGGGAGCTCTCAGGGGACACGGAGCCTGCCTTACTCATTCGTGTATCACCAGGGCCTGGTACATGGTCAGCGCTCAGTGAATGCTCATTGGGTAAATAATTGCTCCATCTGAAAATAGTGAAGGCTGGGGTCTGAGCCCTGGTTCCCCACCTGGTAACTGAATGATGTGGCCAAATCCCTTAATTTTAATTTGTCACCTGCAAAGTGCATCATAGTCCTTGCCCATTATATGACAGGGCTGCCACCTCACTGATAAGTATTTACCTTGCGCTCAGTGAAGGGAGGTGATTTCAGGACTCATGGGTGACTTTGTGTTCTCTGCTTCCTTTGTCCCCAGCCTGCTTAACAAAGTGTATCCCACTTGGTAGGACCTGGAGTAAAGACAGTTAGTGATGACCAGCATCTGAAGCCACATGTGGCCCCAGGACTTTGGACTGATTGCCTGATTAAGCCTCAAAGTAACAGCACCCTAAAAGGGAAGAGAAATTGAGATTTAGTCTGAGCAACATGGTGCCTGATTGCCTGGGTTCAAATCCCAGCTGTAGCCTTTACTAGCTGTATGGCCTTGGGGAAGTTGCTTAACCCTCTGAAACTTATTTTCTTTACCTGTAAAATGAGGCTAATTATAACAGCCACAGCATAGTTTTTTTCTGAGGAATGAGTCAGATAATACATGTAGAGAGCTTAGAACAGTGCCTGGCACATACTAGGCAATTAATGTTGGCTGTGATTACTGTTGGTAGTATAGCTATCATTTCAATGGGCTGAAAGACCCAGGGCTGAGTGGGCGGAATCATCCTCTGTGGCTTCTGTCCTGAAGCACTGCCAAATCCCAATGTCCTGCCTCTTGTCATTTCTGGATGGAGCCAGATATTGTCTTTGTGCCCAGAAGCCCCAGCCACAGTGAGCACAAGGCTGGCCAACCCAGGGCAAAGGGGTTTCCGCGATCCCCAGGGCATCTTGGACGCCTGGATATTTTGGGCTGGCTGCTGTCTAGATACCAGGGCAGCAGGCTGAGCTGACCTCTGCCTTCCTGAAAACAGAGGCCAAAGCTGCTGTCCCCTCCAAGTGCTGTGGGCAGTGGGAGGGACGTAGGTTCCAGCCAGCCTGTGACTGAACTGCCAGCTCCAGAGTGGGCCTGGGAATCTCTTTGGCAGCATGGCCTGGGCAACCACTTACCAGCTGGCCTTCCCCAGGCTCAGGGCCCAGAGCTTCCCTGGCCTTTGGAACCAGGGAGCTGTGGGTGGAGCACTTCTGGGTTGGGGGAAATGGCTCAGACCTCCAGATGCTAAACATCTCAGGTCTGTTTTGAAAGGCTCCACACCTCAGGATTGTCCTCTTGCATACAATTCTGGGAAAAGGCTCCAGCTCAGGCTGAGAATGGGCTGTGGTGTAAATTGTAGGAAGAACTCCCGAGGGTGGGAATAGAATCGGGTGGGCTGAGTGGTCGTCTTAACACCGTGTTCTCTCTCCGCGGGAAGGCAGCTCTTGTTCCCTTGCACAAAAAGGAGCCTGTGCCAGAGCAGCTTCCTTTTAGTAACGGCAGCCTGGGGCCAAGCTGCCTGCAGTGGAGTTTTGTATTTTTATGAAGGGACAAGAGGAGGGGACCCTTACACTGTCAATGGCAGGCTCATGGCCTTCTCTCTACCTGTAAGATCCTGATGGTGACGTTGCACCATCAACAGTAAGTCAAATGTTGCTTCTGTGGAGCGGGGAGCCAGTAAGTCACCAGTGGGACTTTCTTCATATCCAGGGCTAGATGTGCAGCGTGCGCACACACACATTGCGAGCAAACATTGGACCAGTTCGCTGCCTGAGGTCTAGATGAACATTTCTGGGCAGTACCATCTCTCGTCCTGTCAGCCAGCACTTTCGAGCCTGAAATCCACTGAGCAACAAGTACTCCATCCTGTGTGCAGACTTTCCATGGCTCCACCTACACTTCCCAGTGCCTCTCCTCCTCCTCCTGACCCCTCATCCCAGTTCCCATGCCCAGAGAAAGCAGGAACCCATTTGCTTCTCCTATTCTGGTTACTGATTCTTTTTTACTTTAAGAAAAAAATTTAATCACAAGTTCTAATATCCTGTGTTCCATATTATTTTCTGTGGTTGTTTTATGGGTATTTTATAGAATGGAGAGATTTTAGGTCTTCACTCTAAAGACACTTTTCCATGGTTCCTACGATGCCCCTGAATCAGGGTTGGAGAGTCCAGGTGTAGTGCTTTGCCAGATCCATCTGAGTTTCTGGGTAGAAGGGGGGCATGTTGTAATACATTTAGAAAATGGAACGTAGTCCGTTCTACCATGTCAGGATGAATTCTTTTAGTGATTAAGGATCCAAAATCCAAACCAATCTCAGAGTAGATTAATAAAGACAATACGTGCTTCAGCTTGGCCAGTGAGCCACTGGGTTTTAAAAGGCAGGAAACTCTGCCCTGTCTGGGCAGCTTAGTTGGTTAGAATGTCATCTTGCTACACCAAGATTTGGGGTTCAGTCCTTGGTCAGGGCACATACAAGAAGTGACCGATGAATGAGTAAATAAGTGGAACAACAATTTGATGTCTCTCTCTCTTTCTCTCCCCCTTCTCTCTCTAAAATCAGTAAATACAAATTTTTAGAAACGGCAGAAAATTCTATTTTTAGTACAAATGAAACTAAAGCATCCTTTGTCATCAAGCCCTTTCTTAATTAGCCCGGTCATATCTCAACTTCACCTACTGGGCCAATGCAGAGAGATTCTGCCTTCCCAGATCTCTCCTGTCTGGTGCAAAGCATGAGGGAAGTCCAGCTAAAGGAATGGAAACAAAAATGATGCTGCCCATGCCCTCTTGCCTGGTTTTAGTTAAGCTACCGTGTGATTTTCATTCATCCCTAAACATGTGAGCAGGGAAGAGGGTCGTAGAAAAATGTCCTCGATTTGGAATTGGAAAACCATGGATTGGAGTCCCAGCTCTGTGAACTTTGGCAAGTTATCTGAAGCCTTTGTAAGCCTCAGTACGTCATCTGTAAAATGGCAATAATGATACCTTGTTCTGCCAGCTTCACAGAGTTGATGTGAAGATCCAACACATGACAGGCTGTGTAGACAACCGCTCGACCTTTCATCAGAAGGTGCCTCCTTTCATGTGGGGCGATCCCTCTGGGCATCCCCTCCCCAGGAATCTGGCTTTAACTCCTTTATCTCTTGAGGTCATGCCAGCGACCTGTGTCCTGGCCACAGCTTGAGCGAATTCGCTAGTCTTCCCTGGAGAATGCTTGTCTTAACTTGTTCTGTGACAGCAGCAGCTGCTGAGGTTGCACATGGCAGAGAGCAGAGGAGGACAGAGTTAGGGACTGGCTGGGTCAAGTGCACTGCAAAAGATGAGTCGAACCACAGGCTTGCAAGTGAAATTGTGGACTTGCTTTGCACCTGGGCTTATGCAATAGAAGACTTGGGATGATAAAAATATGGAAAGAACTGAAGAAATGTGGAAAATAGATGATCCAGAGAGAGAGAGAGAGAGAGAGAGAGAAACACGGAACTGGCTAGAGAAAAGAGTTTTTAAAGAAAAAGAATGCAGTCACAGTACACTGGCTCTGTAGCGCACAGCTGACATGGTCTTAATGCCAATGACAGTTATCGGTGTGAGTATGACAAGGCTGTTTGGGATGATGGGTGAAAGAAACTCTCCCCTAGGCAGAAGTCAGTAATGTCTACAATAGATGGACAGGGAACTAGAAGTGCATGGGTGTTACCTGGAAGTATGGAACCGGGAGGAAAAAAGACAGGTGAAAAGGTTTAAAGTGTTTCCAGGGATCAGGGCTGGGGTAGGGCCAGAAGGCTGTGGTTTTTAGCCTATGTCTTTTGGTTCCATTATTTTTTATTAATTATCACATGTACTATGTAGATCAAAACACTTTTTTAAAGAGAAGTTCTGCCAATCGTTAAGACTTTGATTTCTAGACAGGAACTGGAAAATCTCCTCTAGTATAGTCTCCACCTGTGGACAGGTAAATGCCCCAACCCAGGTGGCTTTTTAGAATACCCTGCTCAGCCCCTGAAGAAATCACCAAAAGAAAAACAACTATGGCTTGAACTGCCTGGTGAAAGGTGTGTTTGAAAGTGACAGAGAATGTTGGGAAATGATCATTGACTGTTGAAAGATTGTCATGCGCCCTCGAGGGGTCTCCCATCGAGGTTGAAAGGGAAACTGGAGTGGGGGCTGGGCCAGGAGACCCTCCAGTCCTAGCATGGCTCTCGCTTCACTGTGGGACTGGAGCAAATCATGGCCTCTCAGTTTCTGTCACTGGACAATCGGAGCTTTGAGTTTTCCAAGAGTCTTTACCATTCTACAATTCTCTAACTGGAAAATGACAGCAAATAGATTTCTGTTTGCTGGGCACAGCAACGAACAGAAGGAGAGAGAGATAACAGACAAGTGAACAAATAAGATTCTTTGAGCCCTGGCCAGTGTGGCTCAGTTGGTTGGAGCGTCGTTCCATAACCAAAAGGTTGGGGGTTTGATTCCCCATCAGGGCACATACCTCCGCTGTGGGTTCCATCCACAGTCTAGGCACATACGCGGGGCAACCAATTGTGTTTCTCTCTTACATCGATGTTTCTCTCTCTCCTGTCCTCTCTTCCTTCCTCTTTTTCTAAAAGCAATGAAAAAAGAAGTCCTTAGATGAGAATTTTTACAAAAGCTTCTTGAGACAGTGGAAGTTTTCCAAAGAAAATAAACGAGGGTGGTATAGATGCTGCTGGCGTAGGATAGATAGATAATGGTGGGCTAGACATGGCTGGCAGGAGCATGGGCACTTTACCTGGGTGGTCAGGGCCACTTCTCTGAGGAGAGAACATCTGAGTTGAGACCTAGACAGTGTGAGAGAGAGCCAGCCGGGGGTGGCAGGGAGAAAGTGCTCCAGGGAACTCTGGTCCAAGGCACTGAGGCCAGGCCAGGCTGGCAGAGCAAAATGTCCTGTAAGGACAAATGGGGATAAGGGGTCAGCATTCAGTATGAAAATTTTTAAAGGGAAAATAAGTTTCTGTGCATGGTAAGGATAAATTTGATGCTTCCCAGAGTCTGGTGGGCCAGCCTTCATTCAACACCTAGCCCAGGGAGTTGTCTGTTCTTCAGTACCTCCTGAGAGGGCCCACTGAGTCCCTGCGCAGGAGTAAAATGTGGGAAGGAAAGGGCACCTCTGGGAAGAGTGATGGGGGTGGCAGAGGCTGGTCTGTAGTGGCCAGGAATATACTTCTGGGGAAAATAAGGGATGTTAGTCAGTCAAAGATATGACATCAAGGCTTGAACACTCATGCACAAGAGTTGGCCCAATACTTTATACCCTCTGAAGACTTTCTGAAGATCTAGGCTGACACAGTACTAACTGTTTCCAGCATGCTTTGCAGTAAATCAAATTTTAATTTAATAAAGATTAAAAACAAGATAAATTAAATGTTTGTATCTTTTGGCTCAGCACCTCCACTTTTAGGAATCTGTCCATGCAAAGAAGTTCAGGGATGCTCACTGGAAGTATAGTTTGGAGTAGCAAAAATTTCGGAAATAACCAAAATGGGCATGGATGGGGAACGAGTTGAGTAGCTTGTGGCATAGTCACACAGTGGAACTCCAGGTAGCCACTCCAAGGATGAGGTAGATTCATATGGAAAAGAATGATCTCTGGAGGATATTACTAGGTGAGAAAGGCTAGGCTGACTTAGCTTAGACTGTGGCCAAATGAGCTTGCTGTAGCTCTCAGCTCCATACCCCTGTTCCCTACTGGCCTCCAGGCTCCTCCAGCCATGGGAAATTCAGACTCTGGAAGATCAGACACACCCACTCTCTAATCTAGAGAAGAGGTCTGGGGAAAGGCAAAGCTCTGCACAGTGGCCCCTTGATGGCTGAGTTCCACCAATTCAAAAAGTGAACACTGATGTGTCCTCCAATCAGGAGCAAAAGAGTGAGTGAGGGGTGGGGCATGAGGCCAGAAGTGTTACTATAGTGCAACTCCTTCCGCAGGGAAACATGAGGAGAGGGGAGTAAGTGTTCCCACCTAACAAACATCCCTGTGAGGGGCCATAGGAAACTGGGGAGAGTGGTTGCCTATAGGAAGGGAATAGGGAGACTTACTTGGATTTAGAGATGTGGGAGTAAAGGGTCATTTCTAGTCCCTCTTAAAGATTCAAGAGATCTCCTCTACTTATGAATAATTTCCTCCAAAGCTCTGGTGAGGTCACTAGATCTGAATTCCAGATGTCATCATGGGAGAGTAATTCCCTAGTCCCCAGCTTTCCTGGATGCTGAACAATTTGAACCAATCTCTAGCCACCCTTGTATACCCCAAGGCCTTTCTTTTACACTGGACTCAAAACTTGACCCCTTGTAAACACACGCCCTTTTCTGGGCAGGAGCTTATGCCTACTGTGTGGAACTCAACTGAAATCACGCTTCAGTGTAAAAGCAATGCTTCCCAGGTGTTAGGCATTTGAGAACCACTCCCAGGATTTTTGCTAACACTGGAGACCACCTGTCCTTTTATTTACATAATATTTTTCTTAAGTGACTCAGTGTTTTAAAATTTCAATAAATTTGTTTTAAGGAGACTTTATATCAGTACTATAAATTATATTTCTAAAGAAAGAACCTTAAAATAAACATTATACTATCAAAATAACATTGTTTAATTCTAGGTACACACTATGGCCTGCCCAAAGTTCTGCTTATTGTTCCTGTTGTTCGAAAAAAAAAAATAGCACATGTTAGAGACAGACTAGCACTAGACTGGGTCTTTTTTCTTTGGTGGGCTCAGAAAATTTAGAATGAGGACTTTCTTCCCACATGGTTCAATGTTATTTAATGCCATACCAATGCACCATCCAAAATCATGCCTTATAACATGAATTCCACATTTTGGGAAAGCCTGAGTTAAAACCTCCTTTTTCCCTTTTCCTGAGTCTTCATCATCTGTCAGTAGGCATTGTGTCATCTTAGCTGGACAACATGTGAAGCCATTATCACCCTGAAGTTTATGGCCCTGCCTGATGAGATTGGCATGTTGGTGTTCCAGCTGATATTAAAATAACATCACTGTGGTACATGAGCCCTTTTTAGTGTGAGGGCCAGAAACACATCTCTTTGGAGGCAGCACATATTGGCAGCTAAGAATGACGCGGGCCTAAACAAAGGAGGATTTGTTCTTTTCAAAAGAATTGGAAGAATCTCTGAGCTAGTTCACTGGGTCCTTCCAAATGATGATGCAGGAATCGCAGCTGCGATCGCCCAGACTGAGCTCTGCAGCCACATAGGTCGAGGCTCATTGTTAATGAATCCTGGTCTCAAAGAACGGCCTTGGTCAGGGCAGAAGGGGGCGAGAATGAGCAAGGTCAGAGAGGAGAGCTGACAGATAAAGGGTGGAGGGTTTTGTGCAGTGCAATTCTCTAGGTGGGAGAGTTGGAAAAGGCTTTTTTAATTCTATTTCAGAAATATCAGGGGATGCTCAAACTATTGGGATGACATTTCGATGAGAGATCAGATCTCTACATTGTTTAAAATATCTGCCCATACATGCTACAACATGGATGAAACATTGTCCTAAGCGAAAGAAGTCAGACACAAAGGACAATATTTATCATTTCATTTATATGAAGTATCCAGAATAGGCAAATTCATAGACAGAAAGTAGATTGGTGGTTGCCAGGGACTAAGTAGAGGAAGTGACTAATTAATGAGCACAGGGTTTTCTTTTTTTTAATATTTTATTCTTATTTATTTTTAGAGAGAGGGGAAGGGAGGGGGAAAGAGAGGGAGAGAAACATCAATGTGTGGTTGCCTCTCATGTGGCCCCCACTGGGGACCTGGCCTGCAACCCAGGCATGTGCCCTGACTGAGAATCGAACCGGCAACCCTTTGGTCCACAGCCCACGCTCAATCCACTGAGCCACATTAGCCAGGGCAGGGTTTTCTTTTGCAGTGATAAAATGTTCTAGAACTAGACAATGGTGATGGATATACAACCATTGGATATTGTGAATATACTAAATGTCACTAATGATAACTTTTATATTATGTACATTTTACCTCAATATACCCCCTCACACACACACAAATTGCTTTTTAATTATAAATGAGAAATATACAATGGATAAAACTGGTGGACCTTAGGCAGTTCATCAAAGTTAGCATAACCACTAATGAGAAGACTGACATCTTGTGCCTCCTGGTGGGATACGCGTGCACTGAGAAGGATATGTTGCTTGTGTAGTATTCCTACCAAAGGAGCAGACCCTGCATCCAGTCATTAGGAAGCATCAGACAAATTGAGGGACAGTTGACAAAATAAAGGTCAGTACTCTTATATAATATCAATGTCATGAAAGGCCAGGAAAGGCTAAGGAACCATTCCAGATTATAGAGACATGACAACAAAGCGCATCATCATTTTGGATTTGTCCTCAATCAGAAAAAGAAATAGCTGAGACCATTATTGGGATAGTTGAAGAAATTCGAATATGGTTTGTAGGTTAGATAAAAGTATTATATTATATAAAATTTCTTTTTAAAAAATTGATTTTATTTATTTATTTTTAGAGAGAGGGGAAGGAAGGGAGAAAGAGAAGGAGAGAAACATCACTTGCCTATCACATGCCCCCAACTGGGGACCTGGTCTGCAACCCAAGCATGAGCCCTAACCAGGAATCCAACTAACAACCTTTCAGTTTGCGGGACAGTGCTCAACCTACTGAGCCACACCAGTCAGGGCTGTGTGAAATTTCTTAATCGCACACATCTACTGTGGTTATGTAAGAGAACGTTCTTGTTTTCCAGAGAGTCACACCAAAATATTTAGTCACACGGAAATATGATGTAGGCAACTTACTCTCAAAAGGTTCAGAATAAGGATGTGTGTGTATGTTTGGAGGGAGAGAGACTTAAAAAATAAAACTAATCCACTTAAAACTGGTGCCACTATGTCATCATAAATAATGAAAACGAGGTCTGATTTGGACTATATTTGTATAAGTAAAGCTAAAAATTTTATGTTCTATAAACCTTTAGTAATAGTAACTCATCACAAATTATCGGAGTGAATGAAGAATGAATCAAGTGTTGATTTCAGGGAGTGGTAGTGTTCACTTTTCCAACTAGATTGGTTGATGTGACATCTTTACAGTTGCATGTCGTTCAGCCAAGATGAACGTAATGTTTGTGAAAATGTTTGAAAACTTTGCCACTTTTTCCAAGGGTGACTTTTAATCCTTTGATATTTAAATCATTCTTTTGAATGCTCTTTCCCCCAATATCATCCATGTTTACCTTTCTCTTCTTTCATTGCTAACAAGTCCAGCTCAGATAAGTCCTTGTGTATTGATGCCCTGAGCGCCTTCTGAGTGGTTTCGTGTCACTTTCATCCACTTGGTACAACCCTAATTCTCTTGCAAGATTTCCAGTTTTTACAGTTGCTTCCTGTTTTATGTTATTTAGACTATTCAGCCATAGTAAAAAATGTACTCTGAGATCTCAGTTGTTTAACATCCAAGGGCTTATTTCTCAATCACAGTATCTGTCCAAAGTGTGAGGCTTCGATGTGTTGTGGCTGCACTGTCCCAACTACTTCATCAGGGGGAGGGAGCATGAAAAATTCTCACCTGCTTCTCAACCCGGAAATACTCCAGACCAGAAATGTCACCCTTGCTTACAGCCCATTGGCCAGAATTAGTCACAAGGTCCAACCAAACTGCAAGGTAGTCTGGGAAATGCAGTCTTCCCATGCTCCGAGGAGGAAAATTAAATGGCAGCTGTCTGCCACATGGTACATTTGCATTTTGTGGCCGGATGTTGTAATGAGAATACATATTAAGAGGAGGAGTGTTTGAGTGGGGATTAGTTATATAAACTGTCAGATCACTAGGAAGTATTTTTGTATCATGATCACTTCTGCTTGTTACTCAGCAGGGACTGTGATAACGAACACTCAACTCAGAGGGTGAGCTTCCTCTGGTGCTGTGAAATTCCCAGACCGTTGCCTGGTGGGTGGGAGATCCGAACTGCGTTTTAGCTCACATACAGCGATGATTTTCTGAATGAGGGATTCTAATTGGTCCTCACCCCAGATCCTCCACAAGGAATATTTGGGGTTTGGGTGCAACGAAGAACAGCTTTGAAAAGAGCTAGGCTTTGTCTGATAGTTTGCAAGCAAGGAAAGGCAGAAAGAGCTATTTTTATTTTCTAAAACCCCATTAAAAGTTGCTCATGGTTTTATTTCAATTTTGCTGTTGACAAATCGGAATTTCTCACACCCTCTTTAGCACGTCTCTCTCTCTCCCTCGCCCTACCGTGCCCTGTGAAAATGTTGGTGCTCCTGGCTTTCATCATCATCTTCCACATCACCTCCGCGGCCTTGCTTTTCATCGCTACCATCGACAATGTAAGTTCCCTCTACTCCTCACCATCCCAGAACCCCTGCACCCTACCGTCAATAGCAGGATTGAGAACTGCCCAAGGGGATTGCAATTCGGAGTTGCCCTGCCTACCAAGGCATGCCTGTCTCCTTAACCTGGGCCTGAGGGCTCTGCCTAAGTGTTGGGGTCTGGAGCATACATATATTGGTGGGCAGGGACATTGGTCCTCTCATCCCTGATTCCTCCAGAGAGCCTGGCATGATGCCATGGTTGTAGGGAACCATTTGAGGACTCAGTGTAAAGTCAGCCTTCTTGACTAAGGTCAATGGCTCAGCACTGGCACTGTTGCCACTTTGGGCTGGATCATTCTTTGCTGCAGGGCCATCCTGTGCAGTGTAGGAGGTTTAGCCTCATCGTTGGTCTCTACCCCCTAGATGCCAGCAGCCCTCCCACCCCTATTTGTGACAACCAGAAATGTCTTCAGACATTGCCAAATGTTCTGTGGGGGCAGAATCATCCTTAGTTGAGGACCCCCCCTTCCCCTGCAACAGGTGACCCATCCCAGGCGATCTCTGCTCCTCCTGCTTCTGATGTCTCCTTACTGACAGGATCCCTCGTTGGTGGCCCACCTGGCCATGCCCTCCCAGCAGAGCCCATGCTGGGAACTTCTCTGACTCTGCCCGTGCTCCTATGAAAAAGTTAACTCTTTTCCTTTAATATCCACCTCTCAGCCATATGGCAGGAATGCACTTGGTAAATAACCTATTGGCATAAATTAATATCCCTCCCAGCAGGAAATAAGCTTTTTACCAAAGGTCCTCTATGGCCCACACTTTGATCCAAACACCTGGCTTCAATCCTGATAATTTCAGACTGCAGTGGCATTTGGAGTCAGAAACACTGCTCAAGAAGCTAAAAAATTCACCTTACGAGTGGCTGTCAGCTCTGCCTACATACAGTTAATTAATCATCGTAACAGTAATAACATAGACCATCAGACCACCTGTCACTTAGAGAGCGCTTACTCTGGCCTGAGCTAGGCCCCTTCTATGTGCAGCATCTCTGTTGATACTCACCTTAACTTTATGAGATGGGTACTCTCCTAGCACTGCTTCTGATAAGGGAACTGGGCCTCAGGGCAGTGAGGGTACCTGCTGGAGTTTACACTGCAGTAAGTGGCAGAGCTGGGATTTGACCCATTCCAGGTCTCCTGTCTTTATATCCTGTAAGGGCAAATAAGTGCAGTTATCAGGTTTGGGCTCCTGCAGGTTCTCGAAGAACTGCCGTGAGTGGGTAGGGCAGGGATCACATTGATGCCATGGGTTAAAGGAATTGCACCTTGACATTGTCTGAAGGGCCCACGCACGGTGAAATAAATGGTATTGAATGTTCTTTTAGAATTTCCTTTTTCTATTTCTTGCATCGGGTCCTTTGGGGTTCTGAGATGGTTGCAGACATAGTGAACAGGATAGACAGACATTAGGAGCAGAAAAACTATAAGCCACGGAACTGCTTAACCCTGTGGAACACTCCTGTGTATGTATATCACAGTGGCTCACTGAGAAGACTCAGATGGGCATTCTTGCCAGTCAGTGAGTCACAGGGAATTCACGAGTTAGGAATTGTGCTTGGCGCTGTAGTGGGGCACATAGTGAGAGCTCAGTGAACCTCTGTTGACTGGATGAATGGGTGGGGGAGCTTCCAGCCTTTAGGGGGATGGAAAGCAGAAGGACAGCCTTCCAGGGCTGAGATAGCAGAAGCACAGAGAGAATGAAAGCATTCTCTCTCAAGGCGGGAGAGCATCCATGACAGACTTCTCCCCTCTTCAGTTTCATCCTTTTCTCACGCTTGTAGCTCTTGTGGAATTTACCACTGGGTATTTATTACCACCAGCTGAGCCTTATCTCTCCTCCACCACGTGGGGGGAGGGGACCAGCAGTGTGGACATCACCTGGATGCTTGTTGGAAATACAGAATCTCAGGCCCCATTACAGACCTCTTGAATCAGAATCTGCATTTTAACCAGATCCCCAGGTGGCTTGCATGCACACTGCAGATAGAGAAGCTCTGGTCCGAAACATTCCTTTATCACCCTGCCTCACACCTCATTAGGAGTCAGTATTTTCATAACTAACAATCAGCCTTTCCCTCTGTTTCCATTTTGTGTTACAGGCCTGGTGGGTAGGAGAAGGATTTTTTGCCGATATCTGGAAAGTCTGCGTCAACAACACGAATTGTACAGAAATCAGTGATGAATATTCAAGTGAGTGTGAAGCTGAATGAGAAGGCTGAATGAAAAGGAGAACACTCAGGAGAAAGGCTTCCCTGTCATCTGACTCCTCATCCTCTCCTTCACCCAGCATTCTGGGAGGGGCCTGGCTGGTGGCTTCCCAGGCTGCAGTAGGGACAGCGTCAGCCGGAGACAGGAGGGGTGTGGAGAAGGCAGGGGCTGCGGGGGACTCCAGCCCCACCTACGCTGTGCCCACCTTTCTCTGTTTCTCGGCAAAGTGGAGCTTCCTTTCTCATACTTTCTCAGTTCCAGCCCTCATCTAGAATCTTCTCCCCCTTCTCACTTACCCAAGCCTCCCCTCTACATAGACTCAGAGGCTGTCTTTGACATTTGTGTCACTTCCCTGCACCTCAAGAGCCTTGAGAGCTGGCTCCTTTGTGAGGTATGTGATCTTACCTTGGGATAGGTCATCTGAGTGCTCAGAATATCAATATCCTCAGCTGTAAGTGGAGGCAACAGCAATGCACCTGCCCTGCCTGCCTCTGTACATAAGCTGAAGTACACAAAAGGGCTTTGCAAATGCAGAAAATTCCACTTAAAAACATGCCAACCACTCTCCTTCACTCTGGAGAGGATGGTTCTATTTTCTGTTATAAAACTGATGGAAGAGGCGCTTTGGACCCTGGTGCCTGAAAAAATACTGGATGTCCAGTTAAATTTGATATCTCAGATAAACCATAAGTAACTTAGTTGAAGTATGCCCTAACTATTAACATGGGACATACTTATACTAAAAGGAATTATTTGTCGTTTAGCTGATATTCAGATTTAATATGCATCCTATGTTTTTTTTTTTTTTTAAGATTTTATTTATTTATTTTCAGAGAGAGGAGAAGGGAGGGAGAAAGAGCAATGTATGGTTGCATCTCACATGGTCCTCACTGGGGACCTGGCCCGCAACCCAGGCATGTGCCCCGACTGGGAATCGAACTGGGACCCTCTGGTTCCCAGCCCGCGCTCAATCCACTGAGCTACACCAGCCGGGCCTAATATGCATCCTATGTTTTTGTGTCGGTTTTTGCTTGTTTGCCAAATCGGGCAATCCTATTTAGGGGGCAGGGGACCCTGCTCGCTGGCTCCTAAAGTCTCACCTTCTGTCAATAACAATGTCAACACTCATCATACAAGCAGTAAAAATACCAGTAGAAGGCATCATTTGCTGAAGGTTTACTGCGAGGCACCGGGCTAAGTCCTTTACGTAAGTGATCTCATAGCCCTGTCCAGCAGGGACCATGGGCCCCATTAGATGGGGAAACTGAGGCAGAGAGTGGAAACCCAAGGTTACACATCCAGGAATAAGCGATGGAGCCAGGATTTCAATCTCGATGTGATCGATGCTGAAAACTGCGTTTTAAGCCACATCGTGTGGTCCCTGCCACACCCTCCCCCTGTCCGTCTGTCTGCCATGCTAAGTCTGGACCCTGGGAACAACCATTCTTCCCCGTGCTCTGCAAGCCCCCGCTGTCGCCAGTGTGTGTGGTCAGCTGGGGCGCTGGCTGTGCTCTGTGGTGGTGTTTCCAAGCCTCTATTATTTGTGCTCCAGATCCTCTACATGGAATGATTTAATTCCCAGTTACTTTTCCTGAAAATAACAGGGGTTGGCAAACTACCAGCCAAATTCAGTCCCATTAGATAAATACGGCTTTTACATTTTTAAAGAGTTGTTTAAACAAAACAAAAAAACCCAAAAAGCAAAACAAGAAAATGCAACAAGGGACTACATGGCCACAAAGCCTAGAATATTTACTGGTCTGGCCTTTACAGAAAAAACATGCCAACACCCGCTTTACAATAGTTCACTTTTTTCCTTACATTCATCTACTTCGAAAGGAAATTTATGTCCCCACATAAGTGATAATCTGGTACCACTTGCCATAAAGGACGGAAAATTTATTAAAAATGCCACATTGGCCCTGGCTGGTGTAACTCAGTGAGTTGAACACCAGCCTGCAAACTGAAAAGTCACCGGTTCGATTCCTGGTCAAGGCACAAGCCTGGGTTGTGGACCAGGTGCCCAGGTGGGGTGCGTGAGAGGCAACTGGTCGGTGTTTCTCTCCCTCCCTCTCCCCCTCCCTGTCTCTCTAACAAATAAATAAAATATTTTTTTAAATGCTACACCGAAAACCAAATGTTATTAAATCCTCACCAGGTGCACCTGCCTCTTGAAGGCCCTGACTGTTTCTGGTTCTTTCCTGTTAAAAAGAAAACAACCACCGAACCCAGATATTATCAAGTGTTGCTAAAGTGGCGGCTGGAGAACTTTTTCTTCAGGTCCTTAGACATTTAAACAAGAGCAAAGTGAGCATCCCTCTGTTTAGGCGAGTTTTGTCAGTTGGTGTGCGGATTGTACTCCACCTATACTAAGCTCGTCGGCCACCAGCAGAATATTCTGCACCCACCCCCCAGTTTTGAGAAACCCTGTTTTAAGATCTTGTGCCCTTTTTTCCTAAAGCCATTGTCTTAATATGTCCAGACTGTCATAACCGAACTCCATCGACTGGGTGGCTTAAACATCAGACATTTATTTACATCTCACAAGTGCAGGCAGATCTGGTGTCTGGAAAGAGCAGACACTTTTCCTGGTTTGCAGACAGCCTGGTTCTCTGTCCTCGCCTGGCAGAGAGCAGAGAGAGGAAGCCAGCTACTGTGTCTGTTCTTATAAGGACACTAATCCCATTCCTAAGGGCTCCACTCTCGTGACCTGATCACTTCCTAAAGGCCCCACCGTCACACTGGGAGTGAGGATGTCAACCTATGAATTTGGGAGGTGGCACAAACATTCAGTCCACAGCAGCCATGTTCTCCATATTTGCTCTGTCACCTGGGGTACTTGCTCAAAACACTGACTCCTGGTGCCGCCCCACTTACTGCATCAGAACTCGGGAGACAGGCCCAGGAATCCGCAGAATTATTAAGCCCCCAGGTGGTTCCTGGAATTGGGCAAACTTAGGAAGCACTGCTCGAAGCCAGAGGGGCACTCTCTTGGCCCTGCATTAAACTCGACACGCCCCTGCATGCCTGATCCCAGCACCACCAGAGGTTCGGATTTATTTCATTTCAGTGTAGTCTGCCGGATATAATGGAGCTGTAATTTGCAACCAAGAAAATGCAGACTTCTCAAGGTTTCAGTTCAAAGAGTTTTGACAATTACATATACACCCATGTAACCGCCATCAAAGGCAAAATAGAGAACATTCCATCACCCCAGAAAGTTCCCTCGGGCCCCTTTCAGCTCAGTTCCCACCACCCCTGCCCTGAGGGCAAACACTCTGACTTCTGTCACAATAGTTCCCGGTTGCCTGTTCTCGGACTTGTATGATTCGGTCATGTGGTATGAGGGGGACAAGGGGGAGTCTGGCTTCGTTCCTGATTATAAGCAGTGGGGGAGGGGCTCCGTGCTCTCTGGTGATCCCAGTGTGCAGCCAGAATGCACTAAGAGCCAGTGCTCTAAACGTTTCATTAAGTACTGGAAATTATGCTCCCTCTAGTCACTTTTTAGACAAGACTGCAAAAAGGAAAATAAAAGGAAGGTTTTCCTTAGATTTCTCTCTGCGGCTTTGGGCTCTGTCCCTTCATCCATCTTACCATCTCCTGGTGATAACATCCGGCCACTATAAAAAACTTCCTTTGGGGGGCACCCCTAAAACCCTTCCCCCAGTGAGTTCACACACTCTCCCAGCCTGCTGAGGCAGAAGCTATCACTTTCCCCATTTCACAGGTGAGTAAACTGAGGTCCATGCAGGTGGCTCCAGTCCCTGTACTTGACCCCTGCGTACACTTGCGGTGCAGGGCTCCAGCTGCGTCCTTACCTGTGCAGTGCCCTCCCCCAAGACCACTTCTTTCTCTGATCCCTTTACCAAACTGCACCCCCTCATGCCCCACTCTCTAAGGCCAACTGAAAGAAACATTACTTTCATTTTCTTAAGTAGCAATAGCAGAAGTTTCACTCTCTTAAATGTACTTTCAGAAAGTCACTCAGTCCTGTGAGCCCCAAGTCCCCAAGAATCCCTCCAGAGGTCTCTCTAAAGTGCAGACACCCAGTCCTGACCTGTCCCATCCTGACCTCTTGAACCGGGATCTGCCAGGTGGGAACCTGAGGGTTTGTACTTTAAAAAAAAATCCCCCATCCAAGAGCCAAGCATTCGGGAGCATGTCCCAGACCAGGGAGAATGCAGAGCAGGTGGTTCGTGCTCCATTTTCTGGATAAGGACACAGTATCGTCAGGTCAAGTGTACGAATGGACACGAGAGGGAAAGACTCCTTGGCTGCCCTGTGCTCATACTGTGCAGACCACAGCCTGACACCTGCGTTTTGGTCTCCTCACCCCCACTCGAGCTGTTACTGTCACTCTGCACCCCAGGGCCCAGGTGGCCCACGGTCCTCAGTCTCACGCTCTTGACCTTCCCCACAGATTACTCCACGATGCAGGCGGTCCAGGCCACCATGATCCTGTCCACCATTCTCTGCTGCATTGCCTTTCTGATCTTCTTGCTCCAGCTCTTCCGCCTCAAGCAGGGAGAGCGATTTGTTTTAACCTCCATCATCCAGCTCATGTCATGTAAGTAAAACGACAGGTGTCCTAGAATAAGCACTCCCTTCCCAGCCACCCGTGAGTAGAAGCCAGGAGTGGCATGGCAGGTCAGGATTTGGAAAGGAGACATTGGCTGCTGTGCCACAGTGCCAACATGGGACATTTTATGTTTTGGAGTTTGGATTTAGTTAGGGGATCAGACAAGTCATCCTTCCTGAGCTAGAATCTGAAGCGTGAGTAGGAGTTGCTGTAGAATGTGCTCTGTTGGTACAGAGGGGAAGGAACCGTGTGTCAGGCAGAGGGAGCAGCATGGCCAAAGCCCTGTGATAGGAGAGACAGAGCACTGGCTGTGGGGCTGGAGTGTAGAGATGTGGGAAAGGGGGTGGAAATCGCTCCCGGGAGGCAGCTGGGGCCGGACTTCTTGGGATGCTGTAAGCCTTCTAGGATTGGGGTCTTTGTCCCGAGCTGGTGGGAAGCCATAAACAGGTCTGTTTGTCTGTTTTTAAGGCTAGTTGGTGTTAGAAGTGCCCACTGGACCAGGCCTTTGGGGGCAGCTGGAGATACAGAGATGAACAAGACATAGCCTCAGTCCTGGAGGGACTTCTAGGAAAAAGGTGTCTCAGAGCACTTTTTTCTACTTAATAAATTTAATGAGGCTGAAATAAGGTGAAGAAGCCTTGTGCCACAACATCATCATTTGCCGTTGTTTCTCAGTAGCGAGTTAAAGCTTCCTGATGACAGAAACTGGAAGCCTCTTCCATTGTCCTTTCCAGTCTGGAGTCAATAGGCAGCTTGACGAGGATGAGAAATGGGCTTTGGAGCCTGCCTGCTGCTTGGTTCTAACCACCACCTCCTCCTAGCTGTCTGCCTCCCAGACTTCATTGCCTGCAGCCCAGGGTCAGGTCCAGACCTTGGTACATTACCAGCACACTAGGATGATCTGCGTGTGTGAGACTATCTTAAAATCGAGTCCTGCATCCCAGAAAACCCCTCAGTCCTGGGCAGAGCGGGGTGATTGGTCACACACAGCATCCTCTTGGGGCACATTGACTGACCAACAAGGGCGCAGGCAGAGGATTAAAGCATTTTAAGTATAAAAGACCCTGGAAGGTCACTTGGTCCCTGAGCCCCACGTCCACGAGGATCCCCCTGGGCACCTGTCTAAAGTGCAGACCCCAAGCCCCATCTTGACCTCTTGAATCAGACTCTGCTAGGTTAGAACCTGGGGGTTTGTATTCTCACCCATGAGCTGAGCACTTGGGAGCAGTGACCCAGACCCACCGAGAGAAGCAGTGCTACTTGCCCAAGGGCACCAGTGCAGGGGGGCAGAGGGGGCCGGGGGGAGTCTGCTCTGCCTCTTCTATTACTTTGTATCTCCCAGTAATAGGCATGAATACCCCACTACTCGCCCCATTAAAGGCAAATGAATCTCATCACTTAACAGGCAGAGGGGGAGCTGGGGAATTACCCATTGAAGTTTATTTTCAGTCATGTCCATTTGTCTATTTGTCACTAAGGCCATTTAGTGAAAACTTGTTACCTTAATATATACCTACATAGGAAAATTCCCCTGATTTTGATACAAGAGCCACACCCTCCTTTCCCATCCACAACAACTCATTTCAACATTTTCTGGTCCAAGGACCTGCCCCTCCCTCTTCTGCCCAACCCTGCAGTGTTTAGACACCATAGCAACAGATGCTTTCACTTCTGAAAGAGATGCGATGCTGGGGCAGCTCGCAAAAAGCAAAGGAAAACCTGAAAACCAGGTCTTGTATAGAGGATCCCGGCAGCAGGGATTGATGGGCAGCTGCTTCAGAGAGATGCTGGCAGAATCAGTGCAAATCGGAAGACAGTGTGACTTTGCTCTAGATTCAGATCTCCAGGAACAACAGTTTGATCAGCAGAGATTGTCATACACTCAACTCCCCCACCAGACAAGGGCTGTTGGACAGTCCTGCCTCTGGCCAGGACAGGCAGTAGTTCTCCAAGGAAAATCAGAATACTTAACCTCATCCTAGCATTAATGTCTGTAAATCAATGAAGATGCTTTTGACTGCAAGTAAGAGAAAAATCCAGGTAACACTGACTTCAGCCGTGAAGACTTTTACTATTTTTATACAACAGATAGCCTGGAGGTGGAAGGTGCCAGAGTTGGTTTGGCAGCTCAGCAGCAGAATCACAACCCCCCACTCTTTTCATCCTTTTATGTTATCATCTTCAGAGTGTCATTGATAACCCTCTCATGGCCCCCAAAAGGCTGCCACAGCTCCAGACATTCCATCCTGACCTAACAGTATCTAAAGTAGTGTTCAAGGGGAAGTACAGAGCTGAGTAGTTGGAGCAGAAATTGTACAGGGCCTGCAAAGCCTAAACTATTTACTATCAGGCTGACCCCTGGCTTAGATCAATTACGACCCATCCTTTGGGCTGGGCACAAGGCTGCCCGAGTAAAAATTGGGTTCAGCTCGCAAGAATGGGAAGCAAAATGGCGATAGGGGAGGCAGTGATAATCTGCTGCAAACATTAGTTATAAACTTTCCAACAGATAAAATAAATACCTATAATAATAAGAGCTTAAATTGATCTTCCCCTCTGGCCACAGTCCTCTGAGGCGCATGGGACACACGACGGTGCGTGACTTACTGGTGTCTTCACTTTCTTCTAACAGGCCTGTGCGTCATGATTGCAGCTTCCATCTACACAAACCAACGCGAAGAGCTTCACAAGGGAAACTTTCATCTCTACAGCCAGACCTCGAATGGCAGCTACGGCTACTCCTTCATCCTGGCGTGGGTGGCCTTTGCGTTCACCTTTATCAGCGGCCTCATGTATCTGATACTGAGGAAGCGCAAATAGACACCAGGAGCTCGGTCAATTTCACCGCAGTACAAAACCCACATTCAGATAACCATTTTGTATATAATCATTTTTTTTGTGGTTTTTCTAGCAAACATATTGTTTCCTTTAAAAGCCGAACAAAGAGAAGAGTTTTTGCATTCTTGAAATCAGAGGATAGACTACGAAGGCTGGAATTCAGAACTCCCACCCATCCCAAGGTCTCAACAACACAAAGCCAAAAATCCAGCAGTGCTCAGATCCAAAAATGTTCAGCAGGATGTTTCTTAACCACAGAGATGCGATGGGGTAACAAGAGACAGAGAAAGCCAGGTCTGGGGCATGTCTTCCCCTAGGTCTGGGCTGCACCAGCTCCCCTCACCTCAGCTTCCCTTCCTGAATCTCTCAGTGCTGGTGGTGGAAGGTGGGCCGTGGTGGGGGGGGTGCAGGTGAGGGATGAACTTCCTCAGGTATTTAGCGAAGTTCCATGTGAATAACAGGCATGGATCCTGCTGTTCTGTCTATATCCAGACGATAGCCCCTAATTGCCTAGAGTTGGCTGGGTCCAGAAAATTCCACCCAAATTTGCAGACAATATCACCTGCTTGCCTTAGGGAAGTTGGGGGGCGGGTAGGAGGGGAGCAGTCAGATGTGGGCCCACCCAGAGGCAGACTATCAGGTTGCCCCCCCAACCCCCACCCCAGACCTATGAAATAACAGTCTTCAGGGATGGAGCCTGGGAGCCTGCATTTCTAGGAAGCTCCTCTGTGATGCTTACATGCCTAAAGTGGAGGACCACAGCCCCTGGGCCAAGGGAGCAGAGCTGCCTCACAAATATTAAGGATCTCATCATACCAAGCTGGGGAGGTCTAGACCCCACTGCAGACCAAAGCCCTGGGCTCCATCAGCTCTTGATCCTTCACTGTCTTCCACAGCTGCTCTCATCTGGATCACCGGAACTCCAGTCCCAGGCCACACACCCCAATAGCCGGCCACACACCCCAATATCCAGCCACCCTGGGGGGCGCAGCTTTCTTATAACCCTAAGTCGGAAGACCTCTCCCTTCTCTTCCTGCCCTGCCTTTTAAGTTGGCTGGGCTTTACTAACACCCTTTCTAGAGCCTCAGAGGACCCATCCACCATTCATTCATTCATTCATCAGCGTAAGTTATGGAATGCTTGTATGTGTCAGGCATGGCGATACCATGTCGAGATAATCTCCTTATTGGGCTCATTGTTTAATGGAGGAGAGATTAAAAACCAATTAGGAAAACTAATTAAAAACTGATGAAGGCTGCAAAGAACACAACCAAGGATTGAAAAGCCAGGCTGGTGGGGCGGGAGGGGACCTGCTGCGTGCCTGCCTATCTTTAAATTCTGCAGGAGGCATGGAGGTCAGCCTAAATAGCATTCACTCAGCTTGTAAAGATGGCATTTGCTGGGCAGCATCATCTATTCTGCCAAGAGAACATTTACTTCTGTGGAGTATCCCAGGGTCCCGACAGCCATTGAAGCAGTGAGAGGAACCCAGATTGCTGTGGTTCTCACTGTAATGGGCACCGGCCCTCTCGGCGAAATCTGCCTTGCCAGGGCCTGGGAGAGTGAACGCTCCAGACAATTCTGAGACTATACTGAGAAACACAGCTTTGGGGAGTTTGTCATTAGCTGTAAGAGTACCATGAGATGTGGGGCTATGTGGGTAACCCTGGGAAGTACCCCATCAAAGAAGCTTTTTGCACCTCACTGCCTTTCCCTCTGGTGTTTTGAGCATGCTGCTGGGGAGGCATGCCTGGGCCGGAGTGCAACCTTTCCATCCTGTCTCAGCACCGGTGCTCCTTAAATGCTTCTGCACTTGACCTGTTGAGTGGCACGATGTCAGCCCAGTTCCAGTGGAGCTGGGGAGGCATCTGTTTTGAGTAGTATTAGGGCCACCATGGACTTGTCTTCAGTGCAGGATTAGATTTTTCTGTCTATCTACTCATTCATACATTTATCATTTGTTCATTTTCAACAGAGGCCTCCATGCTTACTATGCTCCAGGCACTGTGTGAGGCTCTGAGAACATGGGTGTGAGCAAACCCAGACATCCTCCCTGAGACAGGACATCCTCTCCACAGAGAGGCCACCTGCACAGTGCAGGATGACATCGGGCCAATGACAGGACAGATTGCCACCTGCTAGAAGACTCATTAGGCACGTGGTGGTTAGGAGCATGTCACACCCTTAGGGTTTGCAGGATGCTCCATGAGCCTCTGGAGGAAGGTGGGTCTATAGTGCCCCAAGCTTTCTACTCAGGTGGCATTTCTATAGTTACCTGGTAGCCACAATGGAAAACAAACAAACAACCCTCAGAACCAGATATCTGGAAAGCCTAATCCCTAATCAATGCAGGGATTTCTTCTCCAAAGCTTCAGGGGTGCTTGAGAATCTGAAATGACCCGTGGATTTTCCTGGCTGGTTGCCACTACTGTGTAGCATTCAGCTTCCACAGCCATCGTGATGCCGAGGTTTTGTGAAACGAGAGAGCTGCCTCCCCACGTTGGGGAGGTGGGAAAGATGAGGGTGTGAGGGAGAACATACCCAAATTTCTTACCTGTAAGCAGAATCAGCCCTCACTTGGTGCTTACTATCAGTTATTCAAGAACAACAACAAATAAAATTAACTGAGACATCCAAGAAGCAAACATTAGGACCAAATATATTACTGGTAACAACTGTATTTGAAGGAACTATAGTTTGCGCATGTTAGGACATTTTTATACAGTACTGTAATTCTTTCATTGAGGGACTGTGGATGGAGCCAGACTAACTCGTTTTGTTATTTGCATTAAAATTACTTTGGGTCTCTGTTCAAAAGAGTTTTGAAAATTGATTTGTTGCTCTAAGTGAATGTAGATATTTATACCTGAATACAGGAAAATTGGAGACTTCCCCCACTCCTCCATACTCTGCTCCAGGTTATTTGCCTGTGCGCATCCCTAATCAACAGGCTGGGGTCCTGGGATGCTCTGTATTAACTAATATGAGGACACCTGGACCCCCATGCCTGTATGTAAACACACTAAACACAGTAGGTTAGATAGGAGCTGTAGCATCATTTAAAATCTGCCTGGGTGGGGAATTACTAAACTCGCTAATAATTGAAAGGCTACTTACAATACAGTGCATTGGACAGTTTAGTATATTGGGGGAGCAGTGGTGATAGGGAAATGCAGGGAACAGCCTAGAGGTTAAGCTTGGATCTTGGTTTGTGGACAAATGTGATTTTTAGGGTAGTTAGATACTTTCTACTTAATGTGCCTTTAAAAATAGTACATTTTCTATGTTTTGTATAATCTGAAACTACATGAAAAATAAAGTTTAAGACCAAAGAACTCAGAGAAACAGACTTTAATGTTCCCAGCTGTGCCAACATCTAAGTTAAAATGCTGCCGTTCTGAGTGGCAGAGGGGTCATTTGGTTTCTAATCAAGGAGATAATGTGGTTTTTATAGCAAGCAGTTGATGTCTGACAGTTTATCACAGGACAACCTCCACTGCCTTTGCCTCTGATGTGTGTGGAAGGGGGGGCGTGGGGAGTTGGGGGGGGCGGGGCTCCTAGATGAATAACCAGCAGCGGCACAGAACCTGTGCTTTGAAAGGGTCTTACATTTGGTTAATGATCTACTATCATCGTTTAAAAAATTTTTTTAATAAAAAATATTTTATTTACTTATTGTAGAGAGATGGGAAAGGAGGGGAAAAGAGAGGGAGAGAAACATCAATGTGTGTTTCCTCTTCAACGCCCTCTACTGGTGACCTGGTCTGCAACCCAGGCATGTGCCCTGACTGGGAATTGATCCAGTGACCTTTTTCTTCGCAGGCCGGCGCTCAATCCACTGAGTCACACCAGCCAGGGCTGTTTTAAAATTCTTAATGATATTTCAGCCAACAGCCTCACATTCTCATTTTGCAATGGTCTCTGCCTATTATGGAACCAGTCCTGTTTGTTTTTTTTTTCTCCAATTACAATTTTCATGCAATATTATTTTGTATTAGTTTCAGGTGTACAGCATAGTGATTAGATGATCATACTTTACAAAGTGTTCCCCCTGACATTTCCTAGCCAGTCATATTCTTTAGTTTGTATTTAATAAAGTCTTCTGCTTCAAAGGGTTGAGTGATGATGAAAATACAAGTATCTGTATAGCACACTTCACTGAAAAAAAGGAAAGTTCAGCCAGAAAAATGGAGATTAAGAGATCTTTAATTTTTATCTAAGGAATGCCAAAAGTAATAAAAGCTGTCTGTCTAAGGAACCAACATGTCCTTATCTCCACAGGGGTTGCAGACTCAAACTTCCAGGGGCCACTGTCCATATTCTTTGTTTCTGGGTTTTTTATTTTTGTCCATGTGGCAGGTGGATGGTGGCACTTCAGACCACTCAGTTTCATATTTCTTCCATTCAGGAAATTATCTTTTTCATTCACCAAATTTTTGTGGCCTAGCATGATTTATCCTGGAGCACGAAATTCTATGTCTGGTTTAGAACTTGCCTTGCCCATCTCCGCAAATCTCCAAATCCTTGGACTCTCCATCCATTTAAATTGTAGGCTTCAGGAATCTCAGTAAAGCCATCTTTTCTTCCATTTTGCCGTGAGATGAACCATGTTTGCCCCAAGATTAACTTTCTCTTGTAGGAGTTTACTGAAGGCTCTAAACAGATGGACATGGCAACATCCTGATGTGTTTCTATAGCTTTTTTCTGCTACTATAACATCCACAGGTACATGGTTGGTGTAAAATAGGTGGCAATTTAAACCAGGTTTAAACTGTGGCCCACAGGCCAAATCAGCCCACTGCCTGATTTTGTAAAGTTTTATTGCACACAGCCACACCCACTAATTTACATATTCTCCTGTCTTCTGTCAGAGACAGATTTGAGCAGTTACAAAGAAACTATATGGGATTTCCGGCCAAGATGGAGGCGTAGGTAGACACGTTGTGCCTCCTTGCACAACCAAAGAACGACAACAACACATTTAAAAACAAAAAACAACCAGAACTGACAGGAAATTAAACTGTATGGAAGTCCGACAACCAAGGAGTTGAAGAAGAAACATTCATCCAGACTGGTAGGAGGGGTGGAGAGGGCAGCTGGGTGGAGAGGACTTGTGGCAAGGCAGCAGCTGGCAGACAGGACAGTCCCACATTCACATGCAGATAAACCCGGAGGAACAACTGGGGAGTGAGACAGACCATGCAACCCAGGGATCCAGCATGGGGAAATAAAGCCTCAAAGCCTCTGACTGAAAACACCTGTAGAGGTTGCGGTGGCAGTGGGAGAAGCTCTCAGCCTCACGGGAGAATTTGCTGGAGAGACCAACAGGGTCCCTGAATGAACACAAACCCACCCACCCAGGAATGAGCACCAGAAAGGCCCAATTTGATTGTGGGTAGCGCGAGAAGTGACTGAAAACTGGCAGAGAATGGATCAAGCAGCATTGTTCCCTTTTGGACCCCTCCCCAACATACAGCGTCACAAGGCAGTGACATGGGTTGCCTCACCCTGGTTAACACCTAAGGCTCCACCCCTTATGACATAACAAGCGTACCAAGACAAAAAAAAAAATGGCCCAAATGAAAGAAAAGATCAAAGCTCCAGAAAAAAATACAACTAAGCCACAAAGAGATAGCCAACCTATCAGATGCACAGTTCAAACCATTGGTAATCAGGATGCTCACAGGATTGGTTGAATATGGTTGCAAATTAGAGGAAGAAAGTGAAGACTATGAAAAATGAAATAAAGGAAAATGTACAGGGAACCAACAGTGACAGGAAGGAAATTGGGATTCAAATCAATGGTGTGCATAAGAAGGAAGACAGAAACATTCAACCAGAACAGAATGAAGAATTAAGAATTCAAAAAAATGAGGAGAGGCTTAGGAACCTCCAGAATTTCTTTAAACATTCCAACATCGGAATCATAGGGATGCCAGAAGAAGAAGAGGAAGAGCAAGAAATTGAAAACTTATTTGAAAAAATAATGAAGGAGAACTTCCCCAAGCTGGTGAAGGAAATAGACTTCCAGGAAGTCCAGGAAGCTCAGAGAGTCCCAGAGAAGTTGGACCCAAGGAGGAACACACCAAGACACATCATAATTACATTACCCAAGATTAAAGATAAGGAGAAAATCTTAAAAGCAGCAAGAGAAATGGAGACAGTTACCTACAAAGGAGTTACCATAAGCTGATTTCTCAAAAGAAACCTTGCAGGCAAGAAGGGGCTGGAAAGAAGTATTCAAAGTCATGAAAGGCAAGGACCTACATCCAAGATTACTCTACCCAGCAAAGCTATCATTTAGAATGGAAGGACAGATAAAGTGCTTCCCAGACAAGGTTAAGTTAAGGGAGTTGATCATCACCCAGCCCTTATTATATGAAATGTTAAAGGGATTTATCTAAGAAAAAGAAGATAAGAAATATGAACAGTAAAATGACAACAAACTTATAGCTATTAACAACTGAACCTAAAGCAAAAACTAAAACAAACTAAGCAAACAACTAGAAAGGGAAGAGAATCGCAGAAATGGAGATCATGGAAGGTTGTCAGTGGGGGAGTGGAAGGGGAAGAGAGGGGGAAAAGGTACAGAGAAAAAGTAGCATAAATGATAGGTACAAAATAGACAGGGGGTGCTTAGGAATAGTATAGGAAATGTAGAAGCCAAAGACCTTATATGTATGACCCATGGACACGAACTAAAGGAGGGGAATGCAAGTGGGAGAGTGTCGCAGATCCTGTCCTGCAGAATCCATATGCTGTGGCTGATTTGTAAATAATTCCACAGGTGAATCATGTGGGGAGAAAACTCAGGGACTACATGACTCCCTCTGAGACAGAGAGAGAGAGAGAGCTAGAGAGAAAATGCCCGAGAGTGGCCTGGAGAGCGAGGGCCCATGAGTGGGCCGGAGATAGCGAGGGGGCCTGAGAGTGGCTTGGAATGCCTCAGCCACTCTCTCCAGAGAAGAGAGCGCCCCGACCCCTGCCTTGACAGGCTTTTATTGTCTTTCTGGGCACATATATTGAGGGTGGTTTTCATTCACTAGGCATAGGTCCTCATCAGGTGATAAACAACAAAGAAGAGGACATCAAAGGAGGATATCTGCAAATGCAAATGCAAAAGGAATTGGGCTGGACTTGAAAGGTTTATCACAGACTTTCAGGAAACCACTTTGAAGATATGCAGTCAGCATTTGTTCTTTTAATCCAGGGTGAGAGAGTTTCAGCAAAGCAAGTTTTATCTCTGGGAAAAAATGCAGGCCTGATTTACCCAGGGAAGACCTGTCCACACACATGGGGCTTGCTTGCTGACACACTTCCCACTGAGATTTTTTTCTTTAAACAGTGAGTGGCTGGGTTACATATCCCACAATACGTGGGACAGTTCTCTATAGGAGGGGGTGTGCAGAGTGGAGGGGAATAAAGGGGGGAAATGGGACAACTCTAATATTCAAGCATAACCAATAAAATATATTTAATTTTTTAAAAAAGAAACTATATGGATCACTAAGCCTAAAAGGTTTACTATCTGGCCCTTTACAGAAAAAGTTGGCCAAACCTTGGTGTAAACCAAATGTTTTACAACAGCAATGTGAGGGCCACTATTTCCCAGCCTGGAATACAGGTCCTCGCTGCCCTGTGCTCTGCCACCTCCTCTCAGCCAGTTCCACATTAGTGTCTGTTGCTCGTAGCACCCAAATTTAGGATTAGTGTTCTTAGTTGCAAGCAACAGTGACTGCAGCTGATTTAGACAGGAAAGGAATTTATTAAAAGGAAATCAGCCCTGACCAGGTGGCTCAGTTGGTTGAAGCATCATCCCATACACCAAAAGGTTGTGGGTTCGATTTCTGGTCAGGGCACGCACCTGGGTTGCAGGTTTGATCCCTGGTTGGGGCCCATTTGGGAGGCAACTGATCAATGTTTCTCTCTCACATCAATATTTCTCTCTCTCTACCTCTCTCGCTAAAAATCAAAAACATATCATTGGGTGAAGAGTTTTTAAAAAAGATGTTATCATGTAGCATGCAGGCTTGGAAGTATGCAGCGAACTACCACACTCCACCCGATTGCCTCCGAGTCTCTCGTAGAAGAGTTTGGTAAGGAGATGACTGCCATGACAAGATGGTACCACATGCACCAGGAACCTGATGTTACACAGCCAATACCTCTGACAGAAATCATCTTGCTATCCCTACTTTTTTTAGTTCTAAGCCTGGCTGGGTCATGTGACCATGTCCTTGCTGCAAAGGAGGCTGGAAAATGACTACCGGGCATTTTTAATTTATGCGGTCGGAGGTAAGTTCCCACCCACCAAGACTCAGAAGGAAGGGAATTCCCCAACAAAGGGAGGAGTTCAGATACTGGGCAGTTGAACAGAATGTAAATGCCCATTAATCTCATCAGAAGTTAATTCCCTATTTACCTACAGCTAAGCTAGTACTTCCCAAACTTTATTCACATCCCACCTATATTCTCTTTTATTTAGGTGTGAACAGCCTGCACTATTATTTACTGAACATTTTTGCTTTAAATCAACTTTTAAATATAAATATTTGTATAAATTTATTCAAAATGAAATTAAAGTAACTTGAAAATCAGCATTAGGGTAGCATAATTAAACACGGTACTTAAATCCTCCTACAATCACAACAAAATTATAATTAAACTACAGAATACTGACCTCCTAGGAGACCCCAGAGACAGGGCGCCCAGTAGACAGCTTCAGGACACATCAAAGCACCACCCAACCTCTTCCACAAAGGACACTCTCAATGGGTAAACTCAGCAGGAACCAGAATCCTGCTGAAGTAAGTTCTGCTCCATGGGGTCAGCCTCTGCATCCTCCAGGGTGGTCATAGCCAGTCCTTGCAGTCAATTGACCTGGGGGTAAATCCCTCCCATTCAGGTGCCAACAGCAATCAAGGCTCAATTACAAAAGGAGCGTGTACACAATCCCCACAGGGTGTGCACCTGGAATGCCCAGCTCCGGTGGTCAGGGAAACTGTGCCACCAAACCCTACAGGACACCTACTACATTAGACCACTCTACCAAGCCCAGGAGACATAGTAGCTGTACCTAATAATAAGAGCAAACACATGGAGGCAGCCAAAATAAGGAGCCATGTTCCAAATGAAAGAACAGAAAAAAACTCCAGAAAAAGAGCTAAACAAAATGGAAATAAGCAATCTATCAGATGCAGAGTTCAAAATACTGGTTATAAGGATGCTCAACGAATTTAGGGGAAGAGTAGGTGAACTTAGTGAGAACTTCAACAAAGAAATTGGAAACATAAAAACGGAACTAGAAAACATAAAAAGAACCAGTCAGAAATTAAAAATACACTAAGAGAAAAGAAGAATACATTACAGGGAATAAACGGTGGGGTAGATGAAGAAGAGCATCAAATCAGAGACTTGGGAGATAGGGAAGCAGAAAACACCCAATAAGAACAACAAAAAGAAAAAAGAATCCAAAAAATGGAGCTAGTATAAGGATCTCTGAAACAACTTCAAGCACACCAACATTCACATCATGGGGGTGCCAGAAGGGAAAGAGAGAGAACAAGGAATTGAAAATCTTGTAAAAAAATGATGGAAAACTTTCCTAATTTGGTGAAGGAAATAGACATATTGTACAAATCTTGGAAGCACGGAGAGCCCCAAACAAGATGAACCCAAAGAGGCCCACACCAAGACACATCATAATTAAAATGCCAAAGGCTAAAGACAAAGAGAGAATCTTACAAACAGCAAGAGAATAGTTAGTTATCCACAAGGGAGCTCCCACAGGACTTTCAGCTGATTTCTCAACAGAAACTTGGCAGACCAGAAGATATTAGCAAGAAATATTCAAAGTGATGAAAAGCAATGATCTACAACCAAGACTACTCTACCCAGCAAAGCTATGATATAGAATGGAAGGACACATAAACAGCTTCCTAGACAAGAAAAAGCTAAAGGATTTATCACCACCAAACCAGTATTGCAAGATATGTTAAAGGGTCTTCTTTAAGAAGAAGAAGGGGGGAAAAATGAGAAATATGAATAATAAAGTGGCAATAAAGGCCCTGGCCAGGTAGTTCAGTTGGTTGGAGCATCATCCTGATCTGCCAAGGTTGCGGGTTTAATCCCTCGTCAGGGAACATACAAGAAGCAACCAATGAATGCTTAAAGAAGTGGAACAAAAATTGATGTTTCTCTCTCTCTCTAAAAGTCAATAAATAAAAAAATTTTTAACTGGCAATAAATATATATCTATCAACAGTCACTTGGATTGTTGATAGATAAATACAAATGGATTAAATGCTCCAATCAAAAGACATAAAGGAGGCTAAATGGATAACAAATAAAACCCTCACACATGCTTTCTACAAGAGACCGTGTATAGTCTCAGATGGGCACTGGCGTTATCAGGGAGATCACTTAGTAAATTATATACTCGCTAATCACTAGGTTGCACACCTGAAACTAATATATAATAATATTGTATGTCAACTGTAATTGAAAAATAAAAATTATTTAAAGTAAAAAAACAATAAAAAAAATCAGCATTAGTTGTCATAAGAGACCCAATTCAAAACTAGATATGACTAAAAGTAACAGTGCATGTTATTGCTTATTACAAACTGTTGTCTGCAGAAAGGTTTGAGCCTTAGGACTGTTCTGTCCTAATTAAGAAAGCAGGTTAGTAACAGATGTGTAAGCATTAAAAATGACCAGGACCATACCTGCTGGGTGTAATCAGAAAGCTAGTAAGAGAAGAGAGAAGACAGTCACTCCCTCCTACATGACGTGACTTTAGGGGCCACCTAAGTCAGTTGGGTACCACTGTGAATATAAACTTAATTGCTTTAAAAAACGTGAATTTATTATCTCACAAGTCAGAAGTCTCAAATCGGTTTCACTCGGTGTCGACAGGGCTGTTCTTTCTGGAGGCTCGAGGGGAAGAGTCCGTGTCTTCCACTGGAGAGTGTACGCCTTTCCCAGCTTTCAGGGTCCACTTCCACTCTTGGCGATCGGCCCCTTGCTCCAGCCTCAAAGCTGGCAGCACAGCATCTCCTCTCCTTTCTGACCTCCTGCCTGCCTGTGAGAAGGATGCTGTGATTACAAGGGGCCCACCCTGATAATTCAGGATAATCTTCCCATCTCAGGATCCTTAATCACATCTGCCACACAAGGGAACATATTCACAGCTTCTGGGGTTTAGTTTGTAGACATCTTTGGGGTGCCATGAGTCCATCCCCTCCCTCCAATCTTGTCTTCCTTATATGGGTCCATTTGGGGAGGATATAAGTAATAGTTAAAAATTAAACTCTAATGTCCTCACTGGTGTAAAGGAATTCAGATGTATGTTTTGTTCTTTCCTTGTCAGATTTCCTCTATATTTCCTCTTTCTGTACTGGGTTTCCTCTCTCAAGTTGGCTTTGTAATACATCCCCGCCTTCAAGACAGCCCAACATGCCTCCTGCTCGCACCCCTTCCTGACCACAATTCCCACTGGAGCTTCTGGAACTGCAGGGCCCAAGGCTGAAGAGCTGGAGGAAGTCTTGTGCAAGCTCGCACCAATGGCGGCAGGGGCAACGTCTCCGACAGGTGTCTGGCATGCAATAATTATAGAGCATGTCTGCTTTAAGGAGCTGAGGTTTCTGACTCATCGCCTGTGGGGCAGCAGCTTTGGTTGGTCTTTTTCTGTTCTGATCACTGCTTTTCTTGCTCCCACCCAAGGCCACAGCCCAGCACTTCTGTGCTGAGCCAAACTCTCCCTGGGAAGCAGGCCGCATGATGGAAAATGTGTGGGTGTCAGAACCAGATAGGCCTCAGCTCCAGTCTGACTCTGCAGTTAGGAGCCAAGAGGCTTGGGCAAGCTACTTATACCTCGTAGAATCCCTAAGATTCGTGTCCTAATCTGCAAAACAGGGATAATGCCTGGCTCTGAAGCTAGTTCATTCAGTCTTCCATTCACCCAGTATCAACAGGATGGGGATGGAGAGGTGAGGGAGGGAGCAAAGAATTGAGGCCATGAATGTAATCTATTACTTCAGACTTCCATTTAGGGCCATAAAATGGAGAAGGGAGTGCGTGCGTGCGTGTGTGTGTGTGTGTGTGCATGTAACAATTGAACCATTTAAGGCACAGGTGGAATACTTGTGAAAATGCAGATTCTGAAACTATTATATCTCTAAGGGTATGACCTGGAATCTGAATTTTATAAGCCTTTCAGTTCATTTTGATGATCACAAAAGTTTGCAAATCATCATTTCAAGGGACCAGACTTACGTGCATAAGTCAGATAGATTTTCATTTTACCTTTGGTGGTAAACCTGGAACAAGAAGTATTTTGTATCCAGACATGTATATGGATCTCTACTCCCACCTGCCAAAAAATGTGTATTCAAATATTATCCTCTTTCCAATATACTTGCGCACGTTGGAAGGCCAAGTGGTCAGTGAATGAGCAAGCAATGCTACCACCTCCTAGTGGTGGTGTGTGGCCACGCAGCAGAACAATATACAAGAGCAAAGATTACATGCTGTCACATCCAATTTAGCTAAATTCAACACAGCTGACAAAAGCTAATTGAGTTGTTCCTCATTACATTTAAATTTATTACAACCAAAACATTTCTAGGTACCTATTTTCATTGTGCTCAGTTTATTAATTTTTAGCCATGTGGTTTTTGTAATCTTGCTTTCAGTTACTGTAATACTGTATTACTACATTGAGACAGCTTTACAGTTTGCACCTGGATGTCAGAGTAGAATTTACTATTCTTATGTGAGAAAAAGAACATATTTTCCGTGCAAAAACCACTTTGAAGTCATGTTAAGTAACTGTATTATGAAAAGTGCTTGTGAATGTTTCTTTCAGTTTCTTTTTTTCCTTGTAAGAGCTCCATATTATGCACCAGGGTTTCTAAATGTTGGCCCAGTTGACATTTGGGGCTAGATAATTCTCTGTCGTGGGTCCATCCGGTGTGTGTCAGATATTTAGCAGCATTTCTGGCCTTCACCCAGGAGATGCCAGTAGCACACACAACCCCCTGAATTCTGACAACCAAGCGTATGTCCAGATGTTGCTAAGTGTTCCCTGGGGAAGAAAGGCAAATCGCCCTCGTTTGGGAACCACTGCTGGAGAGTTTTATAGACCAGGAAGTATGGTTATTGGCAACCATCAGGGGGTTGCGAGGCTGCTGTTGGAAACTGCTGGGGAAGGTGGCTGGCCCAAAACATCTCACGCCTTTGGGAGGAAACAGGGCAAAGCCAGTGACAGCCTACCCCACTGGAGCCCTGGCACACCTCTGAACTCTCGGGAGAACAGCACTGGATGTTCCTGGTCCCTAAGCTTAAACTGCACGTTTGCTCAATATTTGTTATCAATGAAAACAAAGCGAGACCTGAGCAACCAAAAAGAAATTCTTCCTGTGTAGAAGGACAATAGTGTAATTTCACCAGGGGCTTGGGCACATGAGAGGAAAGGGTGGTATGATGTTGTAACAGGGTACAGCCAGGGGTCCCCTAAAGAGGGATTTGTAATGGGGTCCAGAACTCATGGTGTCCAGGAAATATTAAAAATATAGGATGCCCTCACCCCCGCAAGTCTGAACTGGGGGATGGGATACATGGAGCAGGGCCATTGAGTTGTTTTGCATATCAACAGTTTTGCAGATAACCTCTAGAATGGTCATTAACAATGGCCTTTAACTGCTTTCATATGTATGTTAAATAGCTGTGGCCATGCTTTGAGCCAGGAAGAAGGGAGTGATTTCCACTCAGGAACTGGGTGGCGACTCCCCCTGGTTACAGCACCTGAGTAAGAGCTTGGAGACGATTGGCTCCACACCATGGGGCCATGCCTGCCCAGACTTATTATGGCAGCCCAGAAAAGCTGGAAAAATACGGGAGTGCTGGCAGGAGTCGCCGATTGTGGGAGGAGTTGGAAATGGGGCTGCAGAGGAAGATTGGTGCTGGGATTTATTTATTTATTTATTTAAATTGTAAAGACTTTATTTATTTTTAGAGAGAGGAGAAGGGAAGGAGAAAGGAAGGGAGAGAAACATCCATGTGTGGTTGCCTCTCACGTGGCCCCCACTGGGGACCTAGCCTGCAACCCAGGCATGTGCCCTGACTGGGAATGGAACTAGCGACCCTTTGGTTCACAGCCCGCACTCAATCCACTGAGCTACACCAGCCAGGGCTGGCACTGGGATTTAAACCCAGGCACAGCAGCCATGAGCGTTGGAACCACGTGGTTTTGGGTCTCCCTTTGCCGCGCAGTTAGGAAGATTGGAAAGGAAGATTGGAAAGCAAGATGTAGCAGCAATGCAGAGCTCTCTCTTAGCAGTTTGGGAGAATGCAGGAGAGACGCTGTGGGAAGGAAAGGGGTGAAAGGACTCTTGCTGGTGGGCCATGAGAAGGTGCCATGTGGTTTGGGAATAAGAACTGGAGATCCTGGTGACACAGCTGATGGTGCTGGGAACTGAGGGAGGCCTGCCAGCCAAGCACGGATTACTGGGAAGGACTGAGGGCTACCTGAGCCATGGACTTCTATTTCTTTTCCTGAGATACGGTACCCCGGACTGGGCAAAGGAGGGGAAGAAAGGACTGTGTACATCTGTGAGTGTTTTAAGGGACTTTGAGATTTTAATGAAGACATTAAGTCATTACTCTTAAGTCTGTATAACTTTTGAATAAATAATTCCTTTCCTTTTCACCAATCTCTAACATTGAGAGCTATAATTCCCTGGCAGCGGGCAAGGCGAACCTAGGAGCAAGGTGAACCAAGGACCTAGTAGGCCCTAGTCCTAGAACCTAACCCAGGAGAAGGAGGGGGTGGGGGAGTCCATTCAGTAACATTGTGCAACCCCTTCTCTGGAGGCCAATCAGGGAAAATCATGGGAGACCACATGCACGGTAGCTTTAAAGTAATACAACTACTTGTACATTCGCAGTAAAAGCCCACCAAAACCAGGAAGGATCTGCCCTATAAGAATAGAATCCCTCCAGCCCATGAGGTCAGTCTCTGCTTGGAGTAGGCCTGCTCCCATGTTCTCTGCTACACACTCTGTGTGTTCGGTTCAATTCTTTGTCCTGATCACCAAGAACCTGGTTACTTGTGCCCACCTGTGACAATGTGACCCTGGCACAGGGTTATCTTAAACATATAAAATGTTTTTTGTTTTTTTTTTTTAATCAGGAGGGAAGTTAAACTGCTGTGACATGCCATCACCTTGCGCAGAAAGGAATGGCGTCGAGGAAGCATGCCGATGGAGAGGCGAGAGCCCAGCCAGAAGAGCATCTACATTCCTAGTTGCATCTTGAGTTGATGATGGGGAACGTAGCTTAGTTGGTTGGGGTGTTATCCTAATATGCCAAGGTTGAGGGTTCAATTTCCAGTCAGGGTACCCACAAGATTCAACCGATGAATGCATACATAAGTGGAAAAACAAATTGATGTTTCTCTCTCTCTCTCTCTCCCTTCCTCTCTCTTAAAAAAAAACGTCAACAACAACAAAAAAAACCAAGACCACCACCACACCTCTGTCCTCTTAGCTGTGTTTGGGTTTGTGTTTTCCTGGAGCTTGCTTTTCCTCTTTGTCATCTTACAGAAAAGCTTTTTGTGCCCGGCTGGTGTAGCTCAGTGGATTCAGCGCGGGCTGGGAACCAGAGGGTCCCGGTTCGATTCCCAGTCGGGGCACATGCCTGGGTTGCACGCCAGGTCCCCAGTGAGGCCCATGTGAGAGGCAACCATACATTCCTCTTTCTCCCTCCCTTCTCCTTTCTCTCTGAAAATAAATAAATAAAATCTTAAAAAAAAAAAAAGAAAGAAAAGCTTTTTGTCCTGATAAAAAGGACCCTGAAAGCCCCTCAGACCTTCTCAGAATACGCTGTGATATCCAGATGGTGAGGAAACATTGACCTCGCTGAGCTGGCTGCCTACATTCAAATCTGGTCCCAGCAGTTCCTGCTGTGTGATGTTGGGCAAATTGCTTGATGTCTCTGGACCTCTGCTTCCTGGAAAATGAGAACAGCCATGGCAGAAATGGCAAGGGGCATACAGTCAGTGCTCATTGAGGGCTATTAACCCCTTACTATTGTCAAGTCACTGGGCCAAGGTCACCTACCAAGTATGTGGCAGACGCAGGGTTTGAAATTAGATTTTCTGACTCCAAATCCTGGGTTCTCAACCTCACCACACACTAGAACTGTAACAGTGGAAAATTGTAATGGGGATTGTAACCCACTCCACCATTCTTTTGACATTGTTTCTGTAAGTGCTGACTCTGACTAATATGTAGCTTGTAGATGAACAGTATGTTTGTATAAGAATCCTAGGAACTAACTTCAAAAGATACAGACTCCGATCTTCAGGCATCCCAGCTCTGGGATATTTGCTGACCTTCAACAGTGAAGCCAGAATGAAGTGAAGCCAGAATGACTAAAGCAGGATGAGGCACACCAGACCATCGCTTGCCTTATCAGAAAGGGCTGTGCTCGTCTGTACAAAGAGAACTTTGCAAGCCCCTCCCTTTAGCTCTTTGTTTGTTCCCCTCCCCACCTTATAAAAACTTCTGCCTCCACTGACATAAGGAGATGGTCTTTGAGATGTGAGGCCCCATTTTCCCCAGGAGCTGGGCAAGGCCCCCATCTTCCAGATAGCTGGCATCTGAATAAGCCACTCTGCTGTGCCTGCTTCTTGAGTGTTGGCGTTCATAGCCCGACCTGTGTTTGGTTACAGAACGGCTTGGGAAGCTTCTGAAGCCTGGATCTCACAGAGGTTGCCCTTTAATTGGTCTGGGGAGTAGCCTGGGTGTGGAAGTTGTTAAAATTCTCCAGGTGACACTAACATGCAACCTGGGCAGAGAACCTGTCTCTCCTCCCTGTTATGATTCAGATGCAATCAAATGATAGTCAGAATTGTGCAGTATTTAACCTTATGTCTGGCTTATTTCACTTAGCATGATGTCCTCCAGGTCTGTCCATGTCGTAGCACATGACAGGGTTTCCTTTTTTATCCCAAATACTATTCCATTGCATATACATACCACATTTTCTTCAGCCATTCTGTCAATGAACATTTAGATTGTTTCCACCTCTTGATTCCACTCACAAGAGGTACCTAGAGTAGTCAGACATAGCAACAGAAAGGAGATGGTGGCTGCCAGGGGCTGGAGGAGGGATAATGAGGAGTTACTGTTCAATGGGTACAGTGTTTCAGTTTTGCAGGATAAGAAAGATCTAGAGAACTCCTATATAACCTTGTGCCAATAGTTAACAACACTAACTTTTTTAGGCGGGGAGATTTCATATTACGTGTTTTATTTTTTATCATTCTAATTTTTAAAAATATGACAGGGTCAAATGGGTGGTTCAGGGAAGTAAGTGCTGAAGGCTCCAGAGGGGGCAGAGGTCATAAACAGTGGGACTAAATCGGAAGGGGCTTCCTGGAGGAAATGGTGGTGGCTGAGCTCACCTGAAGATGGGCTTCTGGGAGGAGATGCATGGGGAGAGCAGGAAAGGGTGGAACGAGCTCCTGGAGCAGCTGCCTGGGGTTTCCCAGGGGATAGATGGGAGAGGCAGGCTGCAGGGAGTTCAAGAGGTGGTCTACTCCCTTTAGCATGAGCTGCAGACATGGAAACTCCCAGAGTTGCCTCTGCTGGTTATAAGGCATGGCCTGCCTGCTCCAGCCTCCCTGCGTCTGGGTGAGTTGACACAGTAACCAGAGTACCTATTAAAGGGAGGATGACTCAGCCTCAAGTTGCAGTTTCAGTCTTGCTTGGCTTGTTTTCTGGCAAAGGAGGTGGAGCGAGCCAGTGGGCAAAATGGGGCAAAATGTATCAACTTGCCAGATTTTGCCTGCAGCTCAGTTGGTTCCAAATTTAGCCTAGATTTCTGTTTCTTTGGTGTGTGGGGAAAGTCTTGTAATTTGCTGGTGGGAGAAAAGGAATTTTCTAAAGTGTGGTCCACAGATCCTGGATTCGCTGCCTTGGAATTCCCTGGGGAGTGTGCTGAGAATACAGATTTCTGGACCACATCCCAGAATCAGCGAGTGGGACCCTCCAGGGGTGGGGCCCAGGAATCTGCCAGTTTCACAAGCTCTCCAGGAATTTGGACTGAAGGATGTCAGTGGATGTAAATTGGGAATATTTCATGGGGTGCATAACCCTGTAGGCTAGGCCAGGCAGCCCAAATTTTGAGGTAGTGATGGCCCAACCCACTTGAGCTTTCTTTCCTCTCTGCTGGTTCTCGTCTTTGTCTCACTGAGTATGATAGACTCAAAGTGGCCCTCAAAAGTGGTTTGAAAATGCAATGACCTAACTTCAATGAATTCAACCCAAAATGATAAATTTTGATAAATTTCTCCTACACATGGTCCAGAGGTTTTCAAAATACCTACTAATCACGTTGACGTGGATGTTTATTGCTTTTTTTGGCAGTCTAATTTTCAGCCCCCTTGCTTTGGTAACAAAACCCTAAACTCCATTAGGCAACTGTGTGTTTCTCCCCTAACCTTTCTCCTAGGCAGTGAGGATGGGGAACGCGTGAGCCGCTGCATCTTATAAAGTCTCCAACAGCCCTTGTCCCTTTGATTGCCTCTTTGTCCCTTTCTGAGCCTTTGCTAGTCTGTGCCAAAATTCTTGCGGCCACCCTAGGTCCCTCCCATAAACTCCCCTGCTGTTTAAGTTTTGGTCCATTCAACAAGTCTAAAGGTTCTTTCTTTATGTCTGCATGGTGCTACAATGTTTTGGAAAACTTCATCCTGTGTTTATTTGTCAAAGGGAGAGGGGAAGAGCTGAGGTGGGGATAGTAACGTGAGTCATTTCTGTGCTATTCATTTTGCCACGTTCAACTTAGCCCATCAGAAAAGCTTTACATTTCATCACAGACAACATAGAGTAAGTTGCTTCCATAGTCTCATTGAGTATTGAGTCCTCCCACTTGCATTGGATTTCCAGCCGGAACTAACTGCCTTTGTCTACATCATTCCATTCCAATATGATGAAAGGGCAGGCGAATGAAGGAAGTGAGGAGGGAACGATTGCCTAATGATAAAATAAATCCACCTGCAAGGGCTTTTGTTTCTAGGTGAAACTGATGCTCTGGAATTGGGAACAGTTGGGAAAGTTTCTGACTGTTAAATTTAGAAAAGCCAACTAACTTCTAAGGCAATTCCAGTTACAATTAGTGAATCAAGGAGAGAATCAAAATCAACTGAGAACCAGTGTGGAGGTCTCGGAGGAAAGAACCATGTGGTACCTAAATATTAGTAAATGACTGGCTACAGTGGCACCATATTTCAAACATGTGATTTAGTAGTATTGTAAAAATCAATTGGCTTCAACACCAAAAAGGACAAAAAGCAGGTTTAATTTCAATGTCAATATGAAGAAGAGGCATGACTGCCACCTGGTGGCCATTTCCCAAATCATTTGTTCAGGTCTTTTTGGGATCAATCTGTGACACTGAGTGTGGGAGGTTGAGATGCACACATTCTAAAGCCATCAGCATTTGGCTATTAACCTGGGCTGTATACATTCCTACATTCAATTAAAATCTTGATTATAAACCAAAATAATTTGGTCTCATCAGGTAAAACGAGTTTTTCTCCTTTACATAAGATATTCTGGACTTCCGGCCAAGATGGAGGCATAGGTAGACACACTGTGCCTCCTTGCACAACCAAAAGAGGAAAAACAAATTAAAAAACAAAACAAACAACCAGAACTGACAGAAAATCGAACTGTGTGGAAATTCAACAACCAAGGAGTTAAAGAAGACACATTCATCCAGACTGGTAAGCAGAGCAAAGCCGGGTGGAGAGTGAGCAGCGAGACGGCTGTTTGTGGAGCGGAGCTGGCAACGCTGCAGCTGCCCAGAGAGACCCGCGCAGCAGGCGCACCTGGCCAAAATGTGGCTGGTGCACCCGGAGAAACCCGTGGCAGGCTGACCTGGACCCACCGGGGCCGAGACTGGTGGACCAGGTGGTCCCTTATTTGCACATGCTGATAAACCAGGAAAAAAAGCTGGGGAGCAGAACAGACCATGCAACCCACCATAGAGGGGAAATAAAGCCTCAAACCACTGATTGAAAACACCTGTGGGGGTTGACGTGGCAGTGGGAGGAACTCCCAGCCTCACAGGAGAGCTCCTTGGGGGGAAGTGACTGGGAGCCGTTGGGTAGCGGAGCAAGGCCATTGTTGCCTCCCAGGCCCACCCCCGCAGGCAGCGTCAAAACACGATCTGCCCTGGTGAACACCTAAGGCTCTGCCCCTTAAAATAACAGGTGCACTGAGAAAAAAAATGGCCCAAATGAAAGAACAGATCAGAACGCCAGAAAAAATACAACTAAGCGATGAAGAGATAGCCAACCTATCAGATGCACAGTTCAAAACACTGGTAATCAGGATGCTTACAGGATTGGTTGATTTGGTTGCAAATTAGATGAAAAAATGAAGAATACGCTAAGAGAAATAAGGGGAAATGTACAGGGAACCAATAGTAATGGGAACTCAAATCAATGGAGTGGACCAGAAGGAAGAAAAAAACATTCAACGAGAGAAAAATGAAGAAACAAAAACTTAAAAAAATGAGGAGAGGCTTAGGAACCTCCAGGACACCTTTAAATGTCCCAACATCCGAGTCATAGGAGTGCTAGAAGGAGAAGAGGAAGACCAAGGGCTTGAAAACTTATTTGAACACATAATGAAGGAAAACTACCCCAATCTGGCAAAGGAAATAGACTTCCAGGAAGTCCAGGAAGCTCAGAGAGTCCCAAACAAGTCGGACCCAAAAAGGAACACACCAGGGCACATCATAATGACATTACCCAAGATTAAAAATACGGTGAGAATCTTAGAAGCAGCAAGAGAAAAGGAGACAGCTACCTACAAAGGAATTCCCATAGGACTGTCAGCTAATTTCTCAAAAGAGACTTTGCAGGCAAGAAGAGGCTGGAGAGAAGTATTCCAAGTCATGAAAGGCAAGGACCTACATCCAAGAATACTCTATCCAGCAAAGCTATCATTTAGAATGGAAGGGTAGATAAAGTGCTTCTCAGATAAGGTCAAGTTCAAGGAGTTCATCATCACCCAGCCTTTGTTATATGAAATGTTAAAGGGATTTATATAAGGCATGGAGGGATATCAACAGGGGAGTGGGAGAGGGAGAGAGGAGGAAAAAGTACAAAGAATAAGTAGCATAAGCGGTAGGTAGAAAACAGACAGGGGGAAGTTAAGAATAGTATAGGAAATGTAGAAGCCAAAGAACTTATGTGTATGACCCATAGACAAGAACTAAATGGCAGGGAATGGGGGGAGGGATGCGGGGTGGAGGGGAATAAAGGAGGGAAAATGGGACAACTGTAATAGCAAAATCAATAAAGTATATTTTTAAAAAAGTCTTAGTCTATCTCTGAGCTTTTGTCACTTCAGCTGCTATCAGGCAGTTCAAGATAAGGCCTCAATCTGATCTTATCCCGTTTGGGAAGACCCCTTACGGAGACTAAGGGGGGCTTTGCATCTTCCTTACTGTTAGTGAAGGGAACCAGTTTTGCTGCCCTGAAGCTATCATTTGGGGATATTGATTTTAAGCTGTTTGTTAATAAGCAAGACTTAGAAAGAATCTTTAATCCTCCCCACTTTTCTGCCCAAGAGTCAAACAGAAAAATCTGCTTCAGAAAGGAAATCTTAGAATGTTGTCTTGAAACCAGAAAAGCCGGTGTTCATACTGCCTGTCACCTACCAGACCCAGTAAGCAGAGGCAGGGATTGAATCTTTATGGGCACTTTATTCAGATGGCTGGCGATCTGAGAAGATGGTAGGTTATATACCCTAACAGACCATCTTAAATTCCATTTTAAACTGACCCTTCTTATAAAGAGAAGAAAAGTGTAGATAAGGGGATTGGAATTCAGGGGAAAAGCATAATCAGATAAAAAGCTGCAGCATTCTTTCATCTGTGCCCTGGGTGGTGGTCTTTATCTGTGTCCTGGGAGGTGGATGTCTCACCCTGGAGTGCAATGGCTCAGATACCATCTTGATGTCTTGCAGACCTCCTGAGGCACAAAGGTGGAACTGCTGATGGTCTCCTGGAGTCAAGGTGGGTCCTACCTTCAGATCCTGAAACAATAGCTTTTTATATACACTGATTACTAAGCTCAAAAGCTATTACCTGAAACTAAAATTTTTCCAACATTTGAGTTCCCCATCAGCCTTAGTCTATTTGAATTATGGTAAGTATTGTAAACAAGGGCTTCAGGCAGGCACCTGTTAGAATGATACTCCCTGGATCCTATTGTTTCTGAATTGCCTAGCAAGAATTTTCCTGCTGTGTATGCTATATATGCTGTGCTCTTCCTCAACTATCTGTAAAGCACCCACTTTCATTTCTAATATCTAGTACCCCATTCTCCTCCTTTCTCCTTCGTCCAGAAATTTATGTACTCAACATTGCCTGTGTTGGGAATTTTCATACCCGTGTGACTTCTCCATCGCATGTATTTAAAACCTTGAGGTTTTTTTTTTTCTGTTAATCTGTCTCTGTTAATTTGATTATTGGCCCAGCTAGAAGAACTCAGAAGGTGGAAGAAAAAACACTCATTCTTTTTGGCCCCCATAGTAGGTAAAGCCACCTCCTAGCCAATATGTCAAGGAGCACTTAGAAGGAGCCACCTCCATATCATACTGCGTAAGGACCCAGTGTCTTTGTTTTGAACAAATGGTTGTCTCCAGTGTCTGTATTAGTTTTCCTAGGGCTGCTGTAACAAATTTTCACAAACTTGGTTGTTGGGAGCCACCTATACCCAATTCTGGCAAGGCCAGGATGGACGGGGCGTGTCTGCACAGCAGAAGTGACCATTGGCAATCCTCCTCTGTATCTCCCTTTACATGCTTGCTTTTGGTGAATAATTAGTGACAGGATTCTTAGATATTGGCACAATTTCTTAGGATATTTCCTCGAATGACTTACTGACCACCTACCCTGGCTATTTTCCCCACATTAAAAGGGTTAAAGAAGAGTAAGTTTTAGCAGGACAGCAGCCAAAGGCTGAAGAAGGTCGTTGCCCCTAGTAACACCTCCTGAACAATTAACACTTGTAAGCTTAAGGTTTATTTAGAGCCACAACCCCCCAAGATAGATAGCAAATGTCCTTGGGTAAGAGGCTAACTCTGAAAGCAATCATTGTTCCCAGAAGAAATCTGAAATGTTCTGTATTTTTTCTAAGTTGCTCATGTAACCTTTTTGCCTGGGTGATTCACTACTTGCACCTGCCTTTTCCCCCACTGATTGTAAGAAACTTCCTTGTAAAAATAAAGAGAATTTCTCATGGAGTGTCAGTCAGTCTGGCCCCATAAACCATGGCTGGGCCAGCCAGGTTCCTGAGGCCTCGTCATACTCCTGCACCCCCCAGAGGGTGTCTGGAGAGTTGTCTCATCTCGCCTTACCGTTCCTCCCCGGGGACCCGAAGACCGTAGAGGCTGGACCTCTGCACTTGGCGGCTTAAAACAACAGAAATGTATTTTCTCACAGTTTTAGAGGCTAGAAGTCAGGCCTCAAGATATTGGCAAGGCTGTGTTCCCTCCAAAGGTTCTATGGGAGGATCTTTTCTTATCTCTTCCAGCTTCTAGTGGCTACCATGTTCTTTGGCTTGTGGCTGCATCACTCTAATCTCTGCCTCTATCTTCATACTGGGAATGTGTTCACATGTGATTTTTAATAATTTTCTTGTGTCCATGGCCTCCTCTGAGTGACATCCCATCTCCTACTAACCCTCTTGCTCCAGTAAATTAGCAGTTGCCCAGGAAACACGGTATTTCTAATTCCCCCTTAGCAAAGTTTATTATTATTATTACTATTATTATTTTCTGTCTGATGTTGCCAAGGCAAATGGCATTCTTTTATGGAGTTGCAAGAGAAGTGTTCTGGGAGATCCATGTATGGGAGGATGTAGTCTAGTTGTAAAATTTATTTGCATTGAAATAGAAGGCTGTCCTCAGGTTCCCAATGTCTCACCTCCATTTGTCCCTCTGTGAAAAAAGTTCAGTCATGTCTTCATCGGGTCCAGAAATAGGGCCAGTGTCCAGATATTTTATGCCATTGGTTCAGTCCATGTCTCTGTCTTTGGCACCATCTGTCTAGCTGTGTTCCCAGCTGTGCGCTGACTGGCTATGTACCAAGGCCTGCATGGTCTACCACAGGCCCCAGGTGGCTGCTAGGACCACATGGCTGCTATGGAGAGAAAATGCACAAGCAGATGGCCAGCATGTGTTATCAAGTCTCTCTCTCTCTCTCTCTCTCTCTCTCTCTCTCACACACACACACACACACACACACACACACACACACACACACACACGGCGGGGGGGGGGCGCAGGGGAGAGATTCTTTGTTAAACTGAGATTGTTATCTTGCGTTTAGGAGGACCAGGCTCTCCTTCAAATGATCAATCAACTTCCCAGGCTTTCTCGGGCTGGCACTGGATCCTCCCATTTACTAATTCGTTTCTTAGATCTTCTGGGGTTCTGTGTTCCTTACCCAATCCAATCCTTTTCTCATGCTAGACTGACAGGTCTTTACAGTCACCATTTTGGCTCCTACTGTACATGCTTTATAGTAGAAGCACCTCTTCCTGTGCTGCGCCATCTTGGCTTCTACAGGCGCGCACCCAGCAGAGAAATTTCCCCTGCTGTTTTTATTCCCCCCCACTAATGACTGGTTATGAACTTTTTTTCCATCTTCAAAATCAACAAATGTCTTAACATATTACTTGGTAGAATATAAAGTGCATGAACTGTCTCAGGTTTGAAACTTCATGGATTTGTTACAAAGTATTTTTTTTTCCTGTTCTCCAAGCCCAAGTCTCTCAGTTCCCTGGTGATTCCATAAACTACCCCATAGCCTTTTTTCAATTTATTCAATTTAGCTCATTAGTTCGGTTCTGTTGCTTAAAGGAGGCATAAAGATTTCCCACCAAAAGTACGTAAAATGTTTCATGGGGTGGGGTGAGGTGCTTGCTCGCTGTACTATGTACTGGATCTTTCTTGTCCTTAGGATCTCTCTCTTCTGGTGTCACTAATAGGTAAGTGGAGAATCTGGCCCTTCCAAAAGTCAAGAAATTGCCTTTTGAGCTATCAGCCCTAAGATACCTGTTACCAGCTTCCCTCCCTCGTCCTATTACTGTGAAAGCTTTTTTTTTTTTCCACTTTATTTACTTATTTTTAGAGAGAAGAGAAGGGAGGGAGAAAGAGAGGGAGAAATAGCAATGTATGGTTGCCTCTCACATGGCCCTCACTGGGGACCTGGCCTGCAAAACCCAGGCATGTGCCCTGACTGGGAATCGAAACTGGACCCTTTGGTTCTCAGCCCATGCTCAATCCAGAGCCACACCAGCCAGGCTGTGAAAGCTCCTCTGCTGAAGACTTTGTCTATCAACACTGCAGATTTGCTGGTTGGGGACATAGTTTCACTTTGGTGATGTGCACCAAATTCTTGTTTACATTATTAAATTCTTTGTCTCAGTAAGTGAATGTTAGTCTACATTAACCCAAAGGTACAATCCTCCCCCAAGTGAAGCCCTTGTCCTGTGCTTCAGGATGCCCTCTGCTGCTCTGAGCCCAAAATAGGACCTCACAGAAGGCAGATCATCTCATCAAACTCAGTTCAGAATCTGGCTCTTTCAGTCATAATGTTTTAGAAGGAAAAGGCACAGAGACTGAAAATTAAGCTTTATTTATGACTGAAGATGTTAAGGCATTTACAAAATGCCAAGGAAAACTATTTCCTGTTCACTTAAAAAAAAAGCTCGGCACCTCTGAAGCCTATACTTTCACCATGTAAAAGAATATCTCTTTTGAAGAGACTATCTTTCACACTAACAGTTTTGTTTTTTCAGCATCCCACAGATTTGTCCCATTGGGCCCTGACTTACTATACTTATCAAGTCTGTTCACCTGTTGAGTTCGTTGGGGTACTTGTGCTAGCCACAGCGTCACCTCAGTGCTCCTTCAGGTAGGGGTATGCACAGTACACATCTATTGGAGCCATTTAGTGTTATGTTCTTCTTTCAAGTAATAATGGCAGCCAGAAAATGAGCAAGGGGTAGCATTAGGGAATTAGCAAATTAAAGCCTTAAATCTAAGGCAGAAAATTCCATTTTCCTCAAATGAAATAGCAGGTTGGATAATGCTTTTTATAAAAGAGACTGTGTGTTTTGTGTACAAAGCACACAATGCTTAACTAATTTTATTTTATATATTAAGAATAGAAATGGATTTAGGGAAAACTTCCAAGCTTTTCTCCAAATGATTGACATAACAACAAAAAAGGAGGTAGGGGCACAAATAGCCCTTAGAATTTCAACAGAACAGGAAGACATTTATTTCCATAAAATCTTGGTGCAGATGCACCCCAGGGATGACCTGTCTTCAGCGAAGAGCTGATTTTTCCTGTACTTATACTGACAACAAGCAGATCACGAAAAGTTGACTTTTAACAGGAGAAAAGGTGGCTACTTGTATCCTAAGGCTTCGAGAGCAGCAGCAGCTTCACAGTCATCAACAGAATTGTACACAGTGCAGCTTAGTAACAGGGATCTGAGACAGTGCATGTTCTGGAATATATCCATGGGAAGTACTTATTAAGAAATTCATGACAATAAAGTCTACTACAACATAGGGAAGATGACTGTCCCTATACAAAGGGTTCACAATCTTAACCGGCCCTGTAAGATAGCGAATAGTGTTAGAATATTGTAAACAAATATAAAACAAAATAAAACAAATGTAATACAATATATAATTACTGAAGTCTTTTCTTTTAGGTAAGAGTTTCAGAAAACCCAGGGATGGATTTTATATCACAAAATGGTCCATATCGTCCAAAAATGTCTTTTGATTGGACAGTAAAATAATATTTGTTGGAAGCTAAAAATTGTGATAAGGTACAGGCCATTGGGAGTGGTAAAGCTTTAATTTCTCCAATTTTCTTCCAAATCAACTTATTAGTAGGGTTCTCATGGCACAGGAAAAGGTGGTAGCTTTCCACAGGAGCACACTTGGGATTGATTTTGGTGATGTTCCAAGTCAGGGCAATGCCCTTGGGTCTCAGCACCCGTTTCACTTTGAGCTCAGGCTTCTGGGGAGGTAGCGTGTCTCGAATTTTTTCTACCAGTTCAGGCAGTAGTGGTGGTGGTACTGGGAGGGGTGGCAGATGCTCAAAAGACTCAAGAACCTAAAACAGATTTATAAAAAGTTTAGCAAGCTGAATTGGTGGGCTCTAATTATTTTAAAGTAGTCAACAGCAGTTCTACAATATATTATTTCCTCAATCCATTTATCAAAATCATACTGGGCTGGCCAAAGAGTTCATTTAGTTTTTTTTGGAGGATTGCTCTAGTAGCTCTTAGTTATCTTTAACTTCATTTGAAACAGTTTTGTTAGATTGTATTGTGACAGCTGTTATATCATTGTGCATTTAAAAAAAAACCACTTATCAAAATTAGTGAATTTTTGTGTAGCCATTTTAATATTGAAGATGGAAGAAAATATGCAAAGTTTTTGGCAAATTACACTTTATTATCTCAAGAAAGGGAAAAATGCAGCTGAAATGCTGAAAAAGATTTGTGCAGTGTATGGAGAAGGTATTGTGACTGATCGAACATGTCAAAACTGATTTGAGAAATTTTGTCATGGAGATTTCTCACTGGATGGTGCTCCACAGTTGGGTAGACCCGTTGAAGTTGACAATGATCAAATCAAGACATTACACCTGAAAGCAATCAACATTATACCATGCAGGAGATAGCTGATATACTCAAAATATCCAGATCAATAAAGTGTTTGGTGAAGATGAAAAACGTACCTTTTATTTTACAGAAAAAACTAGAAGGACTTTATGGCCAACCCAATAAGGACAAAGGGATGTTTCAAGAATATGTAAGGCAATCCTGTCTTTTCAAGCTTAGGCTTCTTTTGGAGTGAAGATTTCCACATTCTGGAATATCACTAAATCATTAGGGTCCAGACATTCTGGATAATATTCCATCTTCTATCCCATTTCTAAACTGTGTTCCCCCAAACTGTGCTAATTTACACAAAAAGTGAACACCCATTTCCCTCCATTTCATCAAAATGGCTATTACTCCTCAAAATCTTTTCCAATTTGAGTCAAAAATTGTATTTGTTTTAATTTCTGTAGCTTCTGGAAAACTCAATTAAGTTATTTTAATTGTTTAAGTAGACTCACAATAGCAATTTTAAAAAGCCCATTAAAGAGCTTTTTAAGCTAAAATGTGACCCAAGTATTTCTTCATGAGTAAAATGGGCAGTTCCATTTCTACTCAATTTGGAATGACTATCCCTTACAGAGCATTTCCTGTCAGTACCTGAGCTGCATTTTGTGCCACTGGGGTTGTCTCTTTTGAGATTGAAACAGATTTCATAGATGACTCCAGCATGGATACTGGATTTTCTGTGAAAAAACAAGGTTTAAGAAGTTAAATTTATCTGCAATAATCAATCCCTTAGCCTTTTAGCAAAGAACACTTTATATTGTGTGTGCTAATTAAATGTGAACTAAAATTATAAAGCTGTGAAGATAAACTTTTGATAAATGTTCAAGATACAGAGTTAGCAAATACAGAGAATTTTCCTTTAATGTGATAAATTCCCTACTTAAGGTAAACAGTTAAGTCATTATGTAACTTGGAACCAGGAAAATTACACATGGGAGAAGGCTTATTAGGATACACAGAAACAAACACCGAGAGGCTGCCAACTGAGGAGACAAAGACCCATAAAAAAGAATCAGTCAGAAACAAAGGATACACTAATTGTGCCCTAGCTGGTGTGGCTCAGTGTTTTGAATGCTGCTGGCCTACAACCAAAGGGTCACTGGTTTGATTCCCAGTCAGGGCACATGCCTGGGTTGCAGGTCCCTGGCCAGTATGGAACACGTGAGAGGCAACCACACATTAATGTTTCTCTCCCTCTCTTTCTCCCTTCCTTCCCCTCTAAAAATAAATAAATAAAATCTTTAAAAGAAATGAAGGGCCTGGCTGGTGTAGCTCAGTGGATTGAGCACAGGCTGGGAACCAAGTGGTCCCGGTTCGATTCCCAGTTGGGGCACATGCCTGGGTTGCGGGCTGGGTCCTCAGTGGGGGCCATGTGAGAGGCAACCACGCATTGCTGTTTCTCTCCCTTTCTTTCTCCCTCCCTTCCCCTCTGTCTAAAAATAAATAAATAAAAGATTAAAAAAAAAAGAAATGAAGGATACACTAATTGAAATAATGAACAATTTATAGGGAAACAACAGTAACTGAGACTCAAATCAATGATTTGGAACATTAAGGAACAAAAAAACCACCATGCAGAAAAATAAGAAGAAAAAAGAATTCCCCCAATGAGTATAAACAACCTCTGGGACAACCTAAGAGGTCCAACATTCACCCCATTGGGGTGCCAGAAGGAGAAGAAAAAGAACAATAAATTGGAAATCAATCTGAAAAAATAGTGGAAGAAAACTTCCCTAATTTGGTGAAAGAAATAGACATGCAAATCCAGGAAGTGCAGCGAATCCCAATTATGATGGATGCAAAGAGGCCCACTCCAGGACACATCATAATTAAACTGCCAAGCGTTAAAGATAATGAGAGAGGGAAGGAAACATCAATGTGTGGTTACCCTCACATACCCACTACTGGGGACCTGGCCTGCAACCCAGGCATATGCCCTGACTGGGAATTGAACCAATGACTTTTGGCTTCACAGTCCAGCGCTCAATCCACTAAGCCACACCAACCAGGGCTTGACTCAATTTCTGATGGTTTTAAGTGACAGTTGTTTTATATTTTAGTTGTAATTTTGATGTGGTTATGTGAGGAGGTGAATCACGTTTACCTATGCAGCCATCTTGACAGAAAGATTCTCCAATTCATTTTTTACATCTTCATTTTTAAACCAGAAATTGAAGGGTTTTTAAAATTCTATCATGAGATACCTGGAGATTCTAACAGTTACAACTTTTATTGGATCCACAACTGAAAAAGGAAAAGGAACTGGACTATATACTTCCTATATTAACCTCCATTTTAAAAATATTACATAATTTACTAATGCTAGTAAGTGCAATTCAAACATTTCATCAAAAAGTACCATAAGCATTCAAGTATAGTTATAAAGAGATGAAACCATATAATTGATTACCAACCCCCAGAGTCTGTACTTTATTTCTTCTTGTGTAAATGTGAGAAATAGGGCACTGCTGTCACTCTCTCTACATTTCCATGATATGTCTGTGAACCCCAAGAAGGGATTAATCTACTGAGATGGACTCGGACTCCCTCCCTACAGTAAATTGGTCTGAACTTCAAAATTAAGAATCTAGCTGTTTACTGACAGGGGCCTCTAAGAGCCACAAGCTGAACTCTTGGTTTCCCCTGTGTGTTTACACTGCTGCCTGAGTCAATCACTGCAGAGAAGTCCTTTGTTCTGTTATTGCCATGTTATTATCCAACCAATAGACTATGACCTGCCCCAACCAATCAGAACTGTACAAAATCTACCCTTATTTAAATGTATATCATCCTCAAGGGGTGACTGGGGTGGGAGGAAAAGGCAGATAACTGTACTTGAACAACAATAAAATTTAAAAAATGCAAAAATAATAAATGTGTAACAAACAATCCAAATTGTACAATTTGGAAACCTCATTTACATGAAGCAGATTAAAATGGGAACCATGGGTGAGAAGTTTTTCACAAAAAAAAAAAAACAGCCTCTCCTTTGTCTCAGGAGAGCATACTTTCTTTGTACTTGAGGTCTTGTTTTCCAGGTTTGCAAACTGTTATTTGAATAAAGTCTCTTTTTTTGTTTCAATGCCTTTTGTTTGATTTGTTTACATGCTCTAGCATTGTCTCACAACCGCCATTGTTACGATTAAGGACATAAACTTGTGTGTCACAGGTTAAAAAAAGAGATTCATAATAGCCTTAAACAACCCAGATATCTTTCAATGAGTGAATGGATAAACTATATATACATAAACAGTTGTACATCCACATCATGGAATATTACTCAGCAATAAAAAGTAATACTACTAATACACCCAACAATTTAATGACCCTCACAGAGAATTATGCTAAGTGAAAGAAACCACTTTCAGAAGGATACATATTGTATCATCACATTTATATTATCAAATAACATAATTATAAAGGTAGAAACAGATTCATGGTTGTCTTGGTTAAGGGATTGGGGGCAGAAAATAAGTGTGCCTATAAAAGGGTAAGCATGAGGGAATCCTACAGTGAGAGAACAGCTGTATAATTTGATTGTGCTGATAAATAAATGAATCTATACATGTGATTAAATTGCATAGAGCTATAAAAGACACACACACACAAAAACAAACTTAACAAACAGGCCAAACACATTTTGAGCTGTTATCCTTCCCCTTCTTTAAAAGATAAATCCTTTACCTGTATTGCAGTTTGATAGGCCTTCTTTTGTCAGATCAATCACAGAATCAATTTTCTTTTTCTCTACAGCCTGAAAAGTTAGATTTAAAAAAGATTTTTGCCTCAATAACAAAAATGGTTTTAAAAAATAAAACATCATTTTAAATTACTATACAGAAGCTAGAGACTGAACATTTTTTAAATTTTTATGGTTTAATTTAACTCTCCTGTGACAAAGAAACTCATGAAATACTGTATAGTTTCTGAGAATATGACTACGCAGAATCCAAATAAGTTAATTTGGTACGCATGACTGTAAAATTTGTTTATCATTAGCTGTTTGCTTTTTAATGTTTAAGCTAGACTGGAACCTGGTTATACCAACTAGTCAGACAATATCTCAGAGAACGAATCTCCCAAAGAATGAAAAACAAAGCTAAACCATCCAACATGCTGCAAACTAGAGTTCCTAGAACTAACATAGTCAAATAAACAACATTCAAAGACAATATGTATTACCTACCAAAATAACTTCAGTATCAGCATTAGGTGAATTCTTAGAATTTCCTGATGTAACTTTTCCAAAACCTAAAAGAAAATTATTAAAATGTGAACATTTCACAAATTTATTAAGATATTAAATGTTTATGAACTTTATTATATATGAACACTGAAACAATAATGAATGCTAATTATCAATTTATTATACAATCATAAAGAGTAACTCAATTGACTTTACCTATTCTGAAGACTGACGAGCAAGTACAAAAAAAAATTTAACTTTGGCTCAAAAGATGTTATCCTTTTGTAATTTTACAAATGTATTAGTAACTCTTAGAAAGCTATCTATAAATAGGATTTGAGGAAATAAACTTGGAAATGTATACATTTTCTATTCAGTATCTTTAGATTAGACTACCTGAGATGGCTGAGCATTCTTCATAGAACCACTAAGAAAGCCTCAGATAAATGTTTAATGTTCCTTAAGCTATTTTATTCACAATCTTTAATTTTTTTTTCTTTTATTGATTCCAGAGAGAGGGGAAGAAAGGGAAAAAGAGAGGGAGAGAAATATTGATGTGAGAGAGAAACATCAATCAGTTGCCTCTTGCATGTGCTCCAACCAGGTATTGAACCCACAACCTGGGCATGTACCCTAACTGGAAATTGAATCCACAGCCTTTCAGTTTGTGCGACAACACTCAACCAACTGAACCACACTGGCCAGGGCTTTATTCACAATTTTAACTGCCCATAGCAAAGGGACAATTAAGTAGCTATCTAAGCAGAAGCAGGGACTTCTGAAATTAAGATGCAAATACTCTAATGTATCATAAAAAATGAAAAGGAAGTGGAGAATTTTGAATGAGAAATTATGGGCCAACAAAAGAGTTATTTTGATGGGTAGGAGCTCCATCTTTTTTTCTGTTGCATAGTATTCCATTGTGTAAATGTACCACAGCTTGTTGATCCACTCATTTACTGATGGGAACTTATGTTGCTTCCAACATTTGGCTATTGTAAATTGTGCTGCTATGAACATTGGGGTGCATAGGTTCTTTTGAATTGGTATTTCAGGGTTCTTAGGGTATAATCCCAGCAGTGGAACTGCTGGGTCAAAAGGTAGTTCTATTTTTAGTTTTTTTCAGGGAATTCCATACTGTTTTCTACAGTGGCTGCACCAGTCTGCATTCCCACAAACAGTGCACTAGGGTTCCCCTTTCTCCATAACCTCTCCAGCACTTGTTCGTTGACTTGGTTATGATGGCCATTATGACTGGTGTGAAGTGGTATCTCATGGATGGAACTGGACAGCATTACGCTAAGTGAAATAAGCCAGGCGGTGTAAGACAAATACCATATGATCTCCCCTATAAGTGGAACCAGATTAACAAAACAAACAAGCTAGCAAAATATAAACAGACATTGAAATAAAGAATAAACTGATGGTAACCAGAGGGGAGTGGGGAGGAGGATAATGAGAGAAAGAAGGGGAAAGGTCATCAAAGAACATGTATAAAGGACCCATGGACAAAGCCAAAGGGGGGTAGAATTGAGGGTGGGAGTGGGAGGTGAGGGTGGGTAGGAGAGAATGGCGGAAAATGGAAACAACTGTACTTGAAAAACAATAAAATTAAAAGAAGAGTTATTTTGAGAGGAAACTTACTGGAAATTTAAGGTTAAACATTTTTTACATAAGTGTAACAAGACAGAAATTGTAAAGAGCAACAACAGTATTATAAAAACACTAAAAATTAAAACAGTAATCAAAGACGCTGAAGAATAGCAAAACTGTAAACCTTAGGTAGACTCTAGGATAACTTAATAGTCAAGACAAAAAACAAACCACCAACATAAGCTAGAGCAAACAAGTAAAAATAATGTATATGAAAGGTAAGTAGTTTTATAACTTACAAAGCCATTAAACAAACAGTACAGAAACAAAAGGCCATAAATTGATAAATGCAAGTTTAAAAAGAAACCTCAATTATATTAAGAGGTCATTTATTTACTTAAGTAATATAAATCAAATATAACTTAAAATATTTTTGAGAGAATTTTATTTAATTGAAAGATATACTATTCAATTATATAAACAAGCTGATTTGAAGCTCTCTAATTTGATAGATTATATTTTAATCAACTTAAGATACCTGTTAGATTTGATGTAATTGGTGTTGTCAAACTAGGGTTTTCCACAGAAATCAACATAACATCATCATTACTAAAATGACAAAAATAAAAATTAAAAACGAAAATGAACTAAACACGCATTATTAGGCTTAAACTTACAATCAATGGTCAGAATTCTTCTAACTTAACCTTTTACAACTGACATATTTTAATCATAATCATGTGTGGGGGTATGGGAGTGATAAAACCAAATACCCAAGAAACCCCATGTATTACCAATTAATTATATGACCAAAAATTCACGGACATCCAATAATAATGGACCTTGAAAAACTCAGTAGAGATCCACTTACAATGAGTCCAAAAACATCATCTATAAGTATTCAACATACACAATGTGGGAAATACAAAGTCACCATAACACATATACTTGCCTTCATGAAAATGAACCAACATTTAAGTTGGAAAAAAACCTTTAAGATACTCTGACTTATAGATATAGGGCTGTAACAAAGCTATTAAAAATTAATTCTGCAACTACATTATATCACCATGGTAGCATATTTACCACACATTTACTAAACTGAGGCATTGATGGTAAATGATGCTTATAGTCACAGAATATCCTGAGTCAGAAGACTTATCTTTTGCTTCCATTTGACCTCGATACTACTTCTACTAGTTGATATTTAAATCAGAATTTTTGTTAAGAAAATCTTGACACAAATTTCATTAAGTCCAAAAAATTGCTAGATGAATTTTCTATACCACTTCCTTACAGATGTTTTTAATTTTTAGTTTTTATACTTAAATCTATAATTCAAGTTATTTTTGTATATGGTGTGAAGTAAGAGTTGAGATTCACTTTCCCCGTCTGGTTATTTCAACATGTTGGAAAGACTATCTTCTCATTATTAAATTATTTTGGCATCTTTCTTGTTAACCAGTGGGCTATATGTATACTTTCTAAGCTGTCCATTGATTTATATGTCTATTTTTACATCAACACCATTGTCTTAATTATTACAGCTTGAAAGTAAGTCTTAAACTCAAGTAGTTTATGCCTTCCAACTTTGTTTTCCTTTCATAACGTTGTTTTCATCTTCTAGTCCATTTCGTCTTTTCCATTTCACATAAATTTTCAACCAGATTATTAGTTTCCACAAAAAATGCTACTGGGATTTTGACTGAGATTGCATTAAATGTACAGAACATTGTGGAAAAGTGACATTAATCATTAATTTTGATTTGTGAATATGGCATATCTCTACATATTTAGGGTCTTTAACTTCTCTCAGCAAAATTTTGTACTTTAAAAGAAATAATACTTCTTTTAGAGCAGTTTTAGGTTTATAAATTTAGTGGAAAGTACAGAGAGTTCCCTATACCCTGTTCCCTACTTTCCTCCACCTCCCCCAGTATCAAAATTCTGTACCAAAATGGTATGCTTGTTACAACCGATGAACCTACACTGACACAGTATCACCCAAAGTCCATAGTTTACAGTAAGGTTTACTCTTAATGTATATTCTACGGGTTTTGACAAATGTATAATGACATACACCCACCATTATGGTATCATACAGCATAGTTTCTGTGCCCTAAAGAATCCCGTGATCTGCCTATTCATTTCTCTCCAGTAACGCCTGGCAACAATTGATCTTTTTATTGTCTCCATAACTTTTGTCTTTTCTGGAGGATTTTAACCTGGAATCATACAGTATATAACCTCAAATTGGCTTCTTTCACTTAGTAATATGCATGTTTCATACAGTATATAACCTCAAATTGGCTTCTTTCACTTAGTAATATGCATGTTTCCTCCACGTCTTTTCAAAGCTTGATAGCTCATTTTTCTTTTTTTTAAGCACTGTTCATATTCCAGTCTGAACATACCACAGGTTGTTTATCAATTCACCTACTTAAGGACATACTGGTTGCTTCTAAGTTTTGGCAATTATGAATAAAATTTTATGAATAAAATTTTGTATGATTCCACTTTCTCTTTTTTAACATATCAATTATACTTCTTTTTCTGGTGATTGCCTTAAGAGTTTGTGATCCGCATGTACAACTAATTCAAGCCCACTTTCACATATAACATTATACTGCTTTAGAAACAGACCTTTGGTAATGTAGTGGTAAGATGTGGGTGGAGGGGAAGCATTCTGTTAGTCCTATAATTAGGTCTCAGTCTTTTGGTTAGTCTGTGCCCCTGGAATGTGAACTTCACTAGTGCTTCTCAGTACCCTCCCTTCCCAGGCCCCTCCGAGGTGAGTTTGGCTAGAGCGTATTAGAGTTGGGTCTTTTCCTTCCTCCATGTGGAAAGCTATAGGGAGCAGGAGTTTGGTATTTCCTTTCCCTTAGGTAGGTTAACTTCTGACGACAGTTTCTCCCAAGGCAACCTTGTTAAGAGAGAGCTCTGCTGGTATATTTCAGAAGGTTCCTTTACCTTCCTCCTGCTGGAAACAGGAGATTTCCCTCCAATATTCACTGTGAGGCCCTGGCAGAGCTCCTGGAGGTAAAACTCATAAAACTGTGGGTGTCCCCCTATAACTGTCCTCCCATGCCCAGAGTTTTAGATTTTCATATCTCCACACTAGTTCCCGTGGAGGTTTCTGCTTGTGGATTTCTGTTCCAATTCCAGTAGGTTGGGATTCTCAGTTTCCACCTGTTTGTCTCTCCAACTGTGGGGCAGTAGTTTGCTATGTGATCCTACTTCTCTGATGGAGCTAAGAAGAGTTGCTACTATTTTCAGTTTGTTCAGCTTTTTAATTGTTGTTAGAATAGTTATGACTCCTTACATGCTGGACTAGAAATCTGAAGCCTACTTTGTAGTTTTGAAGTTAGGTCTTACAGATATTTTGGCAACTTTATGTATATTAATTCTTTGATATTATTGTTAATGGTACTGATTTTAAATATGAAATTCCAACTGCTTGTTGCCTGTACATAGAAATACCAGAGAAACAGTACAACACACACCTACTATATAGAAACAGAAAATTTTATATTCATCCATATACATTTAATTTCTAGCACTTCCATTACTTTACCTGTACAGATCTAAATTGACATGTTATCATTTTCCTTCTGCCTGAAGAACTTCCTTTAACATTTCATTTAAAATATATATTTTTTAATTTTACTTATTTTTAGAATGGAAAGGAGGGAGAAAGTGATGACAGAAACACTGATGTGAGAGACGAGAAACATCAATTGGTTGCCTGTTGCACACACCCTCCCCCGCCTTCAACTTGTGCCCTGACCAGGAATTGAACTATGACCTTTTGGTTTGGAAGTCGATGCTCAATCCACTGAGTCAGACCAGCTAGGGCTCCTTTAACACTTCTTGTAGTGCAGGTCTGCTGCTGATGTATTCTTTTCACTTTTTTTTTAGTGTGAAAAATCCTTTGTTCCTCTGAAATATATCTTTACCAAGTGTAGAAATTTGAACAGTTTTCTTTCAACGTGTTAGAGATATCTTCTAGTTTGCAGTTTACAGTGAGGTCTTCTGATGTTCTTCTTTTTTTTTTTTTTAATATTTTATTGATTATGCTATTACAGTTGTCCCATTTTCCCCCCTTTTTCCCCTCCACCCTCTTAAACCCCCTTTCCCCACCCTTTAGTTTTTGTCCATGGGTCATACACGTAAGTTCTTTGGCTTCTACATTTCCTATACTATTCTTAACCTCCCCCTGTCTGTTTTCTACCTCCCATTTATGCTTCTTCTGTGCCCCTTCTCCCCTTCTCCCCCTACCACTCCCCTGTTGATATTCCTCCATACCTTATATAAATCCCTTTAACATTTCATACAATAAAGGGTGGGTGATGATGAACTTCTTGAACTTGACCTTATCTGAGAAGCACTTTATCTGCCCTTCCATTCTAAATGATAGCTTTGCTGGATAGAGTATTCTTGGATGTAGGTCCTTGCCTTTCATGACTTGGAATACTTCTCTCCAGTCCCTTCTTGCCTGCAAGGTCTCTTTTGAGAAATCAGCTGACAGTCTTATTGGAATTCCCTTGTAGGTAACTGTCACCTTTTCTCTTGCTGCTTTTAGGATTCTCTCCTTATCTTTAATCTTGGGTAATTTAATTATGACGTGTCTTGGTGTTTCTCTTTGGGTCCAACTTCTTTGGGACTCTCTGAGCTTCCTGGACTTCCCGAAAGTCTATTTCTTTCACTAGCTTGGGGAAGTTCTCCATCATTATTTGTTCAAATAAGTTTTCAATCTCTTGGTCTTCCTCTTCTCCTTCTGGCAACCCTATGATCCGTATGTTGGGCCATTTGTAGATGTCCTGGAGGTTTCTGAGCCCCTCCTCCGTTTTTTGAATTCTTGTTTCTTCATTCTTTTCTGGTTGGAT